>JAWNNL010000284.1:0-58682 GCA_035045005.1 Liodrosophila aerea
CCTGATTGTTTAATTTGATGTCAATTTTCTTTTAATTTCGCTGAACAGATTCGCTAACATCTACAATGTAGATTTTACATACATATGTACATACATGGGAGCAGGGTATAAACATGTAAAACAAAGACAACAAAAAACAAGAACATGACAAACAGGAGTCGGTGCGAAAACACTTGGCACCAAAATCACACATCAAATTTAGGGGTAGTTTTTGGCATACACACATTGTTCGCTGTTGCCGCTCACAAGAGTATAAAACCTACCGAAGCAATATGTGAAACGCATTATTGGCACAGTAAAAGAAACAACACAGAAAGAGAACGAGTAAAAAAATACTGCATCATTTTATGATGATATATTTTTCAATTAATTACTCTCCTATGCTTTTGACGTTGAGCCTGCTCAAAACAACATATAGTTAAATAACCGCAATCTGTAAAAAACTATTCAAACTTAATGTCAAGAAACCCGGAAAGCTACAGACGGACGCACCCGACAGTAGGAGACCCTGTACTAAACATAAACTTATAAATACAAATATTCGCGCTAATACAAAAAATAACCAATACTCACACACAACCAATACTCAAACATGCCCATGCCTAGCGGCCGCGAACACTGTGGCTTTCCCTTACCCCAACCCAATGCCTAGTACACAGAATTGATTATCCTATATCTCCAGTGTTTATTATCTGAACGGGCTGCAAATCGCACCATTCATTCAATTCATCTTAAACTGTAATCTTAAACACGCAAAGAAGGAAGACAATGACTCTAAAACATTACTCGCTAAGAATATTTTTGTGAATTTGATGGGGAGGGGGATAATCTAACTTACTTAGTCAACTAACCTTCCTTCTTAAATCCTCACTCCTTAATCATCTTCGTAGTGCAACTAACTTTGCCAACTAATCCTTAACTATCCTGTTTGCATAACTCTTTTCCCGCACTTTCATTTCTTCTTTATTTTGGTATTCCTTATTAACATAATCAAATTAAGTTGTCTAATCTATTCTTACTAACTACTAATGTTGGTCTGATTGGGTTTTTCTGGGTTTTCCCCAATCCTTAACAGCAAATGCTGGACCAGTCATTTTTAATCTTTTTTTTATTTTAGTGCCCAGTACATTAATTTTAATTTCACTTTGAAGTTTTTTTTTTTAAATTGTATTCTTAAATATTTTTAATATTTTAATTTAAAAAAATTTAATTTTAATTTTTAATCTTATTATTACTTTACATCAACTGTACGTAGTTGATATTCTATATAAATAAATAAATAAATAACATATCGAACATTCGACATTAACTTGAACCGCCAATGTAATACGCGAACCTATAAAAAAACGAATTAAGTTTATAGCTCTTATAGTTTCCGAGATCTAGGTGGTCATACAGACAGACGGACAGATAGACAGACAGAACGACTCAGCCCGCCGTCCTGATCAAGAATAAATACTTTATGGGGTCTGCCACGTCTTCTTCCGCCTGTTACTTAATAAACACTTTTGAACTTCTTTAAAGTACAGGGTCAAAAAATACACTCGTTTGCATCTATTTGAGACCGTTTGTTTAGTGTAAACACTTAAAAAGTTGTATCCCAATTAAAAGTTGTAAGACCTTAGTGTAAAATCGGCTTAGACTTATCTGCTGTGTCCTTATCGACCAGCTTGTACGTAGTTATTTTATTATTGATGAGGCGATCGGTTCGCTAGTTTAGCCAAAGGCATAAAGGCCAGGCATAGGCCAACGGCATTTGAGTGCGGAAGTAGCATGCATGTAAACTACACACATAAATGCAATTGGAGAGAGCATAAGAGGATGCGACTGATTATGAATATAAAAATTGAAGGAGAGCATAAAACAAGTTTATTCTTTTAAAAGTATTAAAATTAGGAAATTAAAGCTAAACTACAGTGTACATAATATGTCTGTTTAAAAGTACGTATATGTACATGATATGTATAAATGAATCTGTGTTTATGCGCAAATGTGCATTCACATAAGCAATTCCGCAGTTTACTATCTAGTGTAACCAGCTAATTTCATCATTTTTGGTAGAACACAATTTTACCTGTTGCATAGGCTGGTTCAATCTCTTCCTCCGATTGCAGCTGATGCTGCGAGGACATCTGATGTTTTTTAAGTTGCTGATGCTGATGCTGGGTTACGCCCATGGGTATTGTGGGAATGGGAACAGGTATAGGCAAACGTTCGTAGTGAATGCATTCGTGATGATATTGCTGATGATGATGTCCATGGCCGTTGTGAATGCTGCCAAGAACACTGCTACGACCGCCAATACTGCCACCGGCAATGCTTCCGCCGCCACCTACACCGCAGCCATTAAGTCCGCTGCCAGTGCTGCCACTATGATGACTATGATGATAGTCTACGAGCATGCCAGCTCCGATGACTCCAATGTTGGTTGAACCACCGCCACCACCAGCGCTACTTCCGCCGGCAGATTCATCAGTAGTAGTTGTGGTATTGTGGCAGCGACTAGAGCAGCGACCTAGAGAACCACTACCAGTACTATGATGACCCAAACTGCCCATTTGTCCAGCGTGGCCCATAATTAACATGCCTCCCATGATAGATCCGCCGCAACCCTGGCTTGAATCTGATCCGGATTCATGACCAGTGTAGATGGCACCAGCTGATCCAGGCCTGCTTAAAGTAGCATGTGGGGGTGTCACTGATGTCGTTGTTTGCATATAATGATGCGTATATGGATGCGGATGCGGAACATCGTAGTCACCAGTATCAATATGGCTGCCTGATATTATTCCAATACTTCCCGTGCTACCTGTACCCATTTCCACGCCGCCCTGCAGGCAGCCCAGCGATCCGTGGGCGCTGCCTTGATGACTATGACTATGATGGCTTCCATGCGCACTGCCACTGCGGCTGTGAAGCGAGACTCCTCGGGTAAGCGTATTGTTGGCCGATTGTATGGAACTGACCACCGCGCCCCGGCACATTATGTCCGACAGCTGATTAGCCTGGATATCAAAGTACTTGGACTGTCATACATCAACACATAAAAAGGGGAAAACAAGTGTAATTTTTTAACCTTTGAGTAGATGGAAATTGAAAACTGTTCATGATTCAAACTTGTCAGTGATCAAAATCAAATCAAATCAAACTTTATTTCATTTAATTTAGTTTTATTTGAGTTGAAAACTATAATGTTGACTAAAATATTATTAAAAATAAAACTATGTATAAGGAAATTCTAAAATATCTAAGTTGTTATTAAAAGCACAAGTTGAGCTGTTGTAAAAAGACGGAAAGATCTAGAAAAAAGCTTTGATCGATTTCGATGAATCCAAAACAGCGGTATGCACGCTAATGCTCTGAGAGCAGACTCTGCTCTTTTCGTTATTTTTCAAGCGTACATTACAAAAATAAAACGCAAGCAAAAATCAAAAGCAATCCTTATTTCTTGGGTAACGGTAACGGTGTTACTTCCGAGTTAGAATTTCTTGCCCACCATTGGTCTAAAACAGTGGTTCTCAAAATTCATAATTCCTATCACATGTGCGTTTTCACACTGCGCTGCTTTCACGCAGACATTCGATGCTCTCTCACGTACAGGCGTCACACTTCGTTGATTTTACGAACGCTCGCGCTCGGCTATTTTATTTTTTTTCAGAGCACGTGCTGTGCTGCTACATCCATAAGCGCACTGTTTGATAGTGCGATTTAAAACTTTATAAACCCAGTTCAGACATATGAGGGGGGATCCTGAAACTGATTATGGTTTATTTTTATGAAATCGAAATCAGTTGACGGGACGAACTTCTTTCGGTTAAAAAAATTATTAACATTGAAATAATTTAAACTAAACTGTATACAATTACAAAAAATCGTCTGATATACATAGTTTGCTACGAAGAAAACAGTAACACAAATGCTTACGGCCTCACAGAAAGACCATCAAAGTCAACTGGTTGTGCTAAAACTTTTAGTGTGACTGTCATTTCCGTAATTTCTCTGGCCACATGCAATATTTGTATGGAGCAGGTGAATGCCCAAATCTAATGCAAAACCAAATCAGAATCAGTTTCAGGAATCGCACTATTTTATGTCGGTATTTAAACATTAGATAACTTCGACATTTGTAAACCGATTAAGTTGAGTAAACCAGTGTTAGAAACGTAATTTCAATATTAAGTGTAGTAGGCAGAAATACGCAGACTGTTTGTAAGCGAAATTGACAATTTTTTAGAGCCTTTGAAACAGCAGATTGGCCACATAAATTTAATGAAAAACCATAAATTTTTTGTAAAAAGAAAAAAATGCGGAAAGCTACAGTCGGATTCAACCGATAATAGGAGACCCTGTACTTTCCTTTGTACACACACACGCTAACAAACACTCACACATGCACACATATTGTACGGAAACTTTAATGACGAACTTCGGTGTTTATTATTCAATTGAGCCACAATTCACAGCACAGATAAAGGTTATCATAAGATTGATCTGCTTGCACAAAGGGGCGTCTAACGTGTTTAACGTGGCATTTACCAAATAGGTATACAACCACGGTGCCCGTATATGTACTAGGTACATATGGCACAGGGAGTCTGGTATAATGCGCCAACCAACGCCCCGTTAGGTCGTTCACCGGAGTGAAACCTAACGGTACCAAAATGAATGCTTACTGTCGGTAGTAAGTAAAACCTCTTCCGATCTATGGTATCACATTCAGACGGACAGACGCACATGGCTATATCGACTCAGCTCGTCGTCCTGATCAAGAATATATTTACTTTGTGGCAAGGCAACATTTAACTTAGTTCGCTAGGCAAATCCGCTTTGAACGTGTATATGGATTTTCTGAGTCTATCTGCGTACTACACTTTAACCATGAACCGCTTGATACCTTACGTTGAAAATAATCGTTCAAATTTGTGAATTCATTATGTCTTCCCGCAAATACGTGAAGAGGTTAGAACGGTTACTGGTTTCAGCAAAACGGCGCAAAGTTATACTGAAAATCAAACAATTTACATTTACAATTTAGAACTTCCTTGGACCTATGGTATCAAAAAAGGCAATATTGATTTTCCACCTAAATTTGAAGTCCTTAGGCGTGGGTTTGTGTGAAAAATAGAATTATGCTATCAAGTCTTAACCATTGAAAAGCTTAAGGCAATTGTTCGTGTTATGGAAAACACACCAAAAAAAAGAGCCCAATAAGGATGGCCACCTGGTAGATTGTGTTTTGTAAAATTAGTCTAAGGTATACCGAAATCTTTTTTTTTTCGAATGATTTTTTACTTTTAATTTTAATAAGCAATTTAATTTAATTTTAGTAATTTTGAAGCAAATGGCATTGGAAATTCAAAACACGGAAGATAAACGATTCGGATTATGTACAAAATCTCTTTACACAATTAAGTGGAATAACAACAAAACTACTTACTAGCTTTCTCCATCGATAATATTTCATACTATTAGAACTCGATTTAATTGTCAATTTTAAATGGCGGTACTTAAAGAGTGCGCCAAATTTGTATACATTTTAAAAAATAAGTTTTGTGGACTTCATAAGCCAATCATAAGAAACAATCAGGATTGTCCCAATCCCACTTACTTTTGAAATCGTAAGATTATATAGAACATTTTTAATTTTCTTTTCTTTTCACTAGCCAAAGTAAAACATGAGAAAGTGAAAAAATCTTTTGATTTTCGACTACCAAAACACGAATCAATTCCACTTTCTATATAATTTTGTAGAAGTGGAATTGAGAATAGTAATATTCTTTGATCATACATAATGCTTTTTTTTGGATATAGATTTGTAAATAATAAATAATTCATACATCTTTTTTGGAATAAAAACTAATATCCGTCTTTTAAAAGTTTGAATCACGTACAGCATGTATTTCAGATCTACTTGTACCTGTGGACTGTCCAACTGATCTAGCGATTGCCGCCTAGCCGCATAATCTAGATGCGTGAGCAACTGCTGTGCTGCCGGGCAATTCTTATTAGAGTGCTGATGCAGTTGCTGTTGTGATGATGTCAGCAACGGCGGTGGCGGCGGTGTTATAGAGTCACACGGTGATCCGGGGCAAGGACTGGAACATCTTGAGCGACATGTGGGACTATAGCATAAGGTGTCTCCTCCACTGCCGTTGCCTGGTTGACTTGCTGAGGGTGTGCTTGGGCATGTCTGTGACTGTTGCGGCAAACAAGGAGGCGATTGTTCTTCCTCTTCCTCCTGCTGCACAAGATTTACAGGCAACGGAGTGCATTGTGTCAAGCGGCGCGGCGATCGTCCCCGATCGACTGTCGTGGCGGACCAGTAGCCCCAGGCCATAGTTTGCGAGCTTCTACTTTAACTGTTGTTTATTTTTATTTATTTATTTCTCGTGGCAATGACGTCGAAAGTTACGGATTCGAGTTCACTCTAGATTTATTTTGCAATTGACATTGTTTTTTCTGTTATAGTACACATGATAGTATGACACTAGTTGACTTCAGTTATAGTAGCTAAATTTCGCCAAAATGTAGATAAGTAGGAATTCGAGAGATAGTTTCACTTGATACTGCTACAATATTCGATATCATATGAAACAGCCTGGAAAGCTACAGTCGTAGTAGGATACACACTCATGTACATACATTAAGTGCATACTCGCTGTTCTCCCCTTGCCTAGTACGGAAAATGTAATCCCGCATATCTTCGATGTTTATTATCCGATTGAGCTACAATTCACAGCACTGATAAAGACATAGGGGCATCTACCTGCCAGATATGATGTCTGATAAAGGTAAGAGCTACAGTTTACGAGATCTAGGTGTTCATACGGACGGACAGACGGACATGCCTATATCGACTCAGCTCGTCGTCCTGATCAAGACTGTCACGCCTCCTTCTGCCTGTTACACACAAATGTCATTTGTGCAAACTTAATAGACCCTTTTGTACATTTTTAAAGTATTGGGTCTAAAAAATTTATGGTTTTTTTAACTTTGACATTTGTTAAGTTTGTCCTGTCTTTTTTTCAAAGAGACTTTTTCTAGACTGCTGCTTCTGGATTTAGAAACTGCTCTGATCTGGGAATCGCTCAGACTCTAAAGCATCTACTATGCCCATGCTTTGTCTTGGTACGGGCAAGGCACATATATTTTGGAAAATACATATTTGATTTAAAATGTGAAACAAACTTGATCTGCTTGTTCTATAACCTAACTGCTAAATAAGTTGGCTCAAGCTCTTGTAGTTGATTAAATCTGGATGTTCATACGGACGGACGAACGGATTCAGTTGAAGTCGCCAGTGCAATTGTTTTAGTTGTTATTAGAGTTCTTATTGAACTTAGATCAGTTACGCTTGAGGGAATAACTTAAAACAATGCAACTTACATTTAATAAAAGCCAAAGCACGCCCTACAGGCGGTCAAAATCCTACAGTAGATTAAAATTATGAATTAAGGAACTTAGCACTTGGACTTGTGGTGTAGATGATGGCGGTGGACGTATTGCAAGCGCTGTCACACGAAAGCCACACCTAAAAAATTGTGTAATAAGAGGCAAGACAGAGTGAAATGTAAAAGACTACTACGAAAAAGCTAAAGGCAAAGGATTGAAATACAATGGAATATAGTGAATGGCAGATCAGCCAATATGCCGGAATAAATCTAATGGATACGAAACAGCTGACAACTCTGTTCTAGCAACACAACACAGCCACACACACAGTGATAGAAATACTGTCACACACACATACATACAGTGCCAGCAATGTTAAACACAATCACAATCAATTGAACACAAGTCAAACGAGTGTTCAAGTTGCTGCAAATTGACAAAGGCGTGAAAGCTCTAAGCAGTTATACGTTGAAGGGAGGAACAAGAGAGACGGTGAGCGAGAGTGAGAGACTGAGAAAGGGTACATTAGGAGAGAGAAAAGTGAGAACTAGCGCACTTGTTATGTTGCGCAGGGAAATTTTACTCCCAGGGTAAGTCGACTAGCTACGCAAGCTTACCCGCAGTGCAGTCAAATGTAAATAGATTATTTCTTTCAGTGTATTGGTAGGTCACATCAAAACAGCTTGACGTTGGACTTGTTATGGTTGTTGTCTGAACAATAGACAATTGAAAATAAGTACTTTACTTTGATGGATAATTCGCCTGATTAACGAGGTGGCTATATTAAGATAGTGTTTAACAAAGATGCAGTGCAGGTACTCACTAGTATCTCGTTTTTATTGCTTTCTTGTTTTAAGACCTTGTACTTTAAAAAAGTACGAAAGGTTATATTAACATTGTGCAATTGACATTTGTGTATAGCAGGATGTAGGAGGATGGGTGACTCCACAAAGTATATATATTCTTGAACAGGACGACGAGCTAAAATATGTCTCTGTCTGTCTGTCCCTCTGTCTGTATGAACACCTAGTTATCGCAAACTAAAAGATCTAGAGACTAATTTCTTTATCCTTTTTAGGTGCGTGTATTGCAGAGGCAGGTCATGTCTGATATTTAATATCTTATGCCCCTCCCCCTCAAATATTCTGAGCATATACAGTTTTAGGGTCTCTGCCTTTTTCTTTGCGTGAATAAAGTTTAAGATGGATAGAATGTTGGTTGCAATTTGCAGCCCAATCGGTAATAAACACATGAGATATTGGATAATAGGTTTTTAGGTTTTGATCATCTGCTAAGCTAAGTAAGTTGGATCCTGTATGGTCACCGCTTCAATCATGAAGCTCATTGTAACAGTAAGGGGAAAGCAATCGTGGAGAATTGGTTTAAAAATTACCTGCATTTATAAATAAAAGTGACAAACAAATTCAATCTCAAAACAAAGTAAGAGCTTCAAATGAAACTCATTTTACAAAAGCGCTCCTTATGCTCGCAAATATCTAAAGATCTGTGTGACACCTATAAACTCTTAGTATGGATGGCTGGCTTTACGGCTGATTAACCGACCGTCGTCTTTATGCTGCTTTTGACACCTTCGTCATTGAAATAGAACTGTAGCCTTCTTAACATCATTTTGAATTTGGTTTATTTAGTTAAAATATATAATATTAATCTGATAGTGCCGAAACTAGATTTAGATGATAAGTACATGATCTCCTAATGTCGGTTGTGTTCGACTAAAAATCTACAAACTCTACAACTCTACAAAAAATAGGAAAGACTAGCAGGAGATTCTGTTCTTCATCGATAGCAGCAGGAGAGACGTTGCGATTTAAACAAGGATCCAAAACTTACTTTCGCAGAATTGAAATGCCTAATGCTAATGCTTAAGCAGACCGTACACAGCAAACACACACAACACACAACAATGTATGTATAATGTTGGTCCATTTCATTCAAATTATGTATATATTACTTATTTGAATATAGAAGTAATAAACATACATATGTATGAACATACATATGTACATACGTGAGCACAAGCGGAAAAGACTAAGAATCAAGTTTAATCATGGAATTGTATTTATGATATGCTAAAGAGATATAATTTTGTACGGATCAGTACAAACGCAGTCAATCAGTCGGGCGCTCTCAATAGAGTAATACAATGCAACTAAATTAGCAACTTCCCACGAATTGATTGCAAGCATGCATACATACATACTTGCACAGATACAAAAATACATACAAACATACATATGTACCTGCATACAGTTTCATTGCGCAGTAGCAATGCCTCTTCTTTATTTGGCTTTAAAGCCGCGGGACAGCGAAAAGGGGCGCACGCTAAATTGTGTATTTAATGACTCTTTTATTTATTTGCAAATTTTAATAAAATGTGCAGCATAGGAGATATGGAGATGTCGAACGACAAACGTACTTTGCAACTTATACTTCTCAGAGCTTCCGACATCACACAGACAGACAGACCGACTCTGCTCGTCGTCCGGATCAGGGATATGTATATGCTATATGCATGTATGAATATATTTTGTGGGGTTTGCTACACCTCCTTCTACTTGTTACATACACTTACAGAAAATTATTACATCCTGCATGGCTATGACTAATTTGAAACAGGATATGCTGGAATTGTTTTTAAAACTTGCATAAAATACAGTAGGGCGTAACCGAAAAGGCTTTTGCATCAGCTGTGGAAAACAGCAGCAGTTATGTCGGCAGTATACACCACATACATGTACATTTGTACGCGTGGACATATGTACATATACTTATGCACACATTTATACATATAGTACGTACTCCTACATAGAAGAAAGCTCCGCCTAGTAGTATAAAGTATTTGTTAAATTTCTTGCGCGTTTCCCAATGTACTTCAATTTACGGCATCTTAATCGAATGCTTTAAGGTTCGTTTTCCTCTGATACTTAATAAATAGATTGCAAGAAGTATTAGCATTTAATGACCAAATTATGTCATCCTCAAATACAATTTATATTTGAGCAAGAATTTTGGCTAAGCATATGTAAATATAAGGAGTTTTGAATCTTGTGCAGGAGCAAATGATTTATTCTTATATATTATCCTTTTAAATTTTTTTTTTTTTTTTGCAGACTTTTGATTATATTTTTTCGTTAATGAAATTGACACGTTTTGTGTACTTAGTTTTTCCTTCAGGTAGCAATTTGCAAACTATTAGATATTTTTCACTCCGTTTATATATTATATATAGATGTATAATTTTGAGCACATAAATATGTATTCGTGTGCACGCGAAACGACGTTAGCAACAGCACAAGAAAAAGCCTAAGCTAT
Source organism: Liodrosophila aerea (assembly GCA_035045005.1). Taxonomy (NCBI): domain Eukaryota; kingdom Metazoa; phylum Arthropoda; class Insecta; order Diptera; family Drosophilidae; genus Liodrosophila; species Liodrosophila aerea. Next base: position 10,726 of record JAWNNL010000284.1, read on the forward strand.
TTTCTATTGGTTTTTATTTTGTTCGATTCGCGATTTATTTCGTTCCGCGTGGAACTTCCAATTAGGCGAGCGGCCACGGTGCGATTGTTGCGACAGAACATCGAATGCCGACGCAGCCCAAAAACTTTTTACTTGGGATATTGTAACGACATGCATATGTATGTATGTATGTACATACATACGTCTAAATGAGAGAGCAAAGAGAGTATTTGTGGGTCTGCCCGCTGTTCAATGTCAGGTGATGCAGGAAGACATTTATATTTTTGCTGCTCCTGCACTTGCGCTCAATTTCTTTCGCCCCCATTTCACGAAAAACTTTCAACAACCACCTTGAAAAGCGCCAAAAGGCGGCGTAGCTTGCCAATAGCAAAGTCAAAAAGCTCAGGACGCTAGCAGCTGCACCCAGCTGTTTATGATTACTTAGGAATGTTTTTCACTCGTCTGCCCACGCTCTCTCTCTCTTAAAGTACGCAGATAGACTGAAACTGTTTGTAAGCAAAATCGTCAAATGTTTGGCTTGGGCCTTAAAACCTGTGTGACCATAAATGTTTAAGGAAAAGCCAGACTTATTGGCCAAAAAAGCTCAATTTAATATGAGTCGCACTGGCTTCCATTGCAATTTTATTCAAAACAAAAAACACTAAAAATGTAAAATGACCAATAATGCAATGTGGAAAGCAGCGATATATGTATGCTAATGTCTTAAATGTGAGCTTTTTTACAAAGTGAACCGCAATGTCACGATGTTACACGAAGAAAACACGGCCCATGTCCATCTCTATTTCGGACCATGTACTTTAAAAAAGTACAAAGTTTGCAATTGACGTTTTTGTGTAACAAGGTTTAGGAGGCGTGACAGACGCCACAAAGTATATACAGTCGAACTTCTCTATAGTGAACTTCTATACAACGAGGCTCTCCCTATTATGAATTGATTTCAAACACACAACTTTTTCGTTCCAATTTCATTTCAAAAAATATAATTTCTGTACAATGAAGTTTCTATATAATGAAGTGATTTTCTGGTCCCGTCAAGATTCATTATAGGGAAGTTCGACTGTACGAGGGTGGGCTGATAAAAAGTCGGCCTAACAAAGAAAAAAAATTTTTAAAAATTCATAAATATTTTATTCGATTAGTGTTTTCTATCAGCTGATTACTGTGAAAGTCTCATGCGGTTTTATCAACACTGGTAATTTTGGCGGGACTTTTAGCGCATTCACTTTTGCATTGTCGTCAACATGAATAAAATCGAATATCGTGCTGTCATAAGATTTCTGTTTTTAAAAGAGAAATCCAACGAAGCTATTAAAAAGGAGTTAGACAAAGTTTATGAGGATTCAGCTCCATCGTTTTCAACAATAAAATATTGGACTGCTGAATTTAAACGCGGGCGGACAAGCATTTTTGACGATGATCGCCCGGGTCGTCCCAGAGAGGTGACAACACCAGAAATTGTGGATAAAGTCCACGGAATAATATTGGATGATCGCCGAATCAAGCTGCGAGAGATTGCAAATGCTCTAAACCGCTTGCACATTGCTAAGGAGAGTTTGGCATTGCTTAACGCAAACAAAAACGAATTTTGTCGTTTTGTGACTGTCGACGAAACCTGGATTCATCACCATACACCAGAGAGTAAGGAACAGTCAAAGCAATGGATTTTAACTGGAGAAACGGCACCGAAAAAGGCAAAGATCGGTTTGTCGGCCAACAAGGTGATGGCAACGGTTTTCTGGGATGCCCGAGGTGTAATTCATGTGGATTATCTGGAAAAAGGCAGAACAATTACGGGAGAATACTATTCCAATCTCTTGGGACGATTTGATACGGAGCTGAAGATAAAAAGGCCGCACATGGCGAAGAAAAAAGTTTTGTTTCACCAGGACAATGCTCACGCTCAGAAGAGCCGAGAGGTCACAGAACTGGCGCTCTCGGCGAACGAATGGGTTTAAAGAACCAACATTTATGTGCCCTTGCTTTCAGACAGTATCTCTAGCAAAAATGCACTGCGAGCTGTGTTGCACTAGCGCAAGTCCAAAGCCATTATGATAATGAGGGCAGTTAGATGGCTGACAAAATACCAAAAGAAGGCACAAAGCTACCGGGAAACCTTATCGAAGTGCCAAATGCCAAGTGCAGAGCCCCAAACCATGACTTAGCTACGTATTACCTGTCAGAATTTGTCAGCGACGCCGGAAATAGAATACATCCTATGTACGAGCCCCACATGAGGCATCTAGGGAATCCTGTGCTTACCTCAGTCAAGGAGGTATCAAGCAATCCGCTAAGGGACATATTAAACTTCGCTACATAACAAGTCTTCTGACATAAACAAAAAAAAGAGATGTTCTACAATGAACCGACGTCACTATGGACCAACAGGTCTATGTGTGGGACTAGATCTTAATCGGATTACCTAATCTGACCTAATCACCAAATATACTGAAATATGACTTATCAAGGTGTTTTTTGTTTAAGCACATATTATGAACATATAGAAGACTCATTATCGAGTCTTCCTTTGATAGCACATGGGATTAATAATATTTTAATAACGAACTTCCTGGTGATGGGTAGTATTTATGAACACGATGCAACCCTGTTGTAATATGTTGGTAAATATGATTTGTGTTTAATATATTAAATAAAATCATAAAAAATTCGACGCAATAACAAGGAAACTCAACAGAATTATATCAGCTGGAAGTGCTATGGTACAAACGATCCTTGCAAAACCTATTAAAATACTGTCAATACAGTATTAATTTGAAAATAAAAATTCGCGCACATGGAAATAGAAATAGGAATTCGTGCTGCCGGACTACTTAGAAATTTTAAACAAAATGTAAGTTTTTAATAGGCAATATTTTGCGAGCAGAATAAGATGCAATACATGTAATTCTAAAGGGTCTTAACTTAAAATCTCCGATATCGAAAACATTCTTAGGTAAACTCCACGAAAAATATTTGCAAATGATTAAGACAAATGAATCACATGAAAAATTATTCTAACGATTCCAATGTTAATAATGTTATATTTAATCTGTTAAAAAACAGAAAATACTTTAAAAAGTATACTTTAAAAAAGTTTAAAATGTATGAAACAGGGAGAGGAAGGCTTGGCAGAGCCAACAAAGTATATATATTTTTGATCAGGACGACAATCTGAGTTGATCTAGAAACATAGTTTTTGTTGGGCTCGTAAATTGCATAAACAGGTCAAGTTTTTGTCTGATTCTCGATATCTCATCCCCATCCTCTTCAAATTCCAAAAAATATTTTCAGCCGGTTCAGTTTTAGAGTCACTGTTATCCACCTTTCCATCAATAAAGCTTAAGATACATTGAATGTTTGCTGCGATTTGCAGCACAATCAATCACAGAAAATCAATTTTCTGTGCTAGGCATGGGGTAGCCACAGTGTACGCAGCCGCTCGGGCGAATACGTGATTCTTGATTGCGGGTATGTACATATTATGTATGTGTAGATATTATATAAAGCGTTTGTGGTTGCGCAAATATTTCTACATATAAGTATATATGTAAATGTATATATGTCTATGTATATGTACATAAATGCAGCTACCATCGACGCCCAAAGCGAAGTACAGAGTCTCCTACTGTCGGTACTGTTCCAAAAATATTTACTTGTATAACATCTGTTTTTTAGGCCCTGTACTTTAAAAAAGTACAAAAGGGTCTATTAAGTTTGTGCAATTGACATTTGGGTGTAACAGGCAGAAGGAGGCAAGGCAGACCCCACACAGCATTTATATTCTTGATCAGGACGGCGAGCTAAGTCGATATAGCCATGTCCATCTGTATAAATACCTAGATTCTCATAAACTGTAAGACCTACCACATCATATTTGGCAGTTAGATGCAGTTAGAAGTGCATACACATCATCACATACACATCTCCCCCCTCACTATTTTCGGTATACACCTCTCCTACTTAACTATAATTACCAATTAGCCAATGATACCCATTAAAACCATTCGAATATACATATACACTTTCAACTTTGACATTCAAATTTGAATCCCACTCTATTTCTGATATATGTATAATTGTTGTTGTAATAATGATTTTGTAGTATAGCTTCCTATATTTTATGCGCCAAAAGCAAAACTGCAAGTTCGCAATTTTACAGTCGTTTTGTTTATTAAATTAATATAACTTATTTGAAAAGAATAACGGTGTTTATGGTTTCCGATTATTTTTGTTATTATTAATTCGACTACGGTGGAATATATTCTGTGGCTTTAAAAAAGGACTTCACATATTGAATTTTCTTAACAGAACTTCTTGCTATTAGCAACGGGCGGATCATGATGCATATGATATGTATTCTTAGGTTTACCGAATAGAAAAACAAATATAATCCGGATTGTTGAACTTAGAACTACCCCTAAAAATAAATTTCCACAGTCGACACAACCATATACTATAAATATGACAGACAAGTAAAAACTTACCATGAATAACCAGTTGGGAATCATAGTTCATCTCGTACAGCCGTATGGCTTCTGACAGTTCCATATTCGTTGATATAGTACAAGGATCGTTTTCCTCATCCACCCATTTGATAGTAAAGGGCTACAAAATAAAATTAGTTCAATTCTAATTCCACTAACTAAATAAGCATATATACCCTTTTTACCTATTTTCAATAGGGTATAGTGTATACGATGTACCACTTACCTGATCGATAGGAAATCGACAGATGTTGCGTACTTCATAACAAAGTTCCTCATACGTGATGTTCTTGTTAATCGTAGTGATTATAATCTGACCATTATATGCAGTCTTTACTGTAATGCTATTTGGTGAGTTGCCAAGCAATAAAGCAGAATTTTTGAAAGTGCTAGAGCCGCTGCCGCCATCGTTTAAAATTTGTGACGGCATTTTCTGCATTGAAGAGTCGTTCTATACCAGTTATAATAGACTTAACTTCGAAAATCGGAGCGCCTTTAGCTTTGTAAGAAACACAGCTGCAATAAAAAAGGAAATAAATAACAAAAATATGTACATATGGAAACAATGTAACACTACCTCCTAGGGTTGTGCCCCCTGCATTATCGAATCAAAAGAACGACCATCCCCGGTTCGCTTGTCTAAATAGAAACATTTTCTTATTATGTATAACTATACTATAGTTCACGATTTTCTCCTTCAGCGCTGCTTTCCCGAAGTAGTGCTTCAAATTCTAACACAAAAAATAAATCAACAGGTGGTACAAATTCCCTATCTCCACCAGCTAACTGCTGGGATATTTGTATGCATACGTGTTTATCTATGTGTACGTATGTATGTATATGCTGCTGCTATCAACGCCTAAGGCAAAGCAAAGTACAGGGCTTCGTGCTGTCGGTTGCGTCCGATTGTAGCTTTCGGTGTTTTTAAAAAAATACTAAAGGGTTTATTAAGATTGTTCACTTGAAACTTGTATGTAACAGGCAGAAGGTAGACCCCATAAGGTATACATATGTACATACATGTTTTTTTGACAAGCTGAGTCGATATATGTAGCCCTGTCTGTCTTTTAGTTTCCGAGATCTAGGTGTTTATACAGACAGACAGACGGACAGACGGACAAGGCTAGATCGACTCAGCTCTTCGTCTTGATCGAGAATTTATATACTTTGTGGGGTTTGCCACTCCTCCTTCTGCCTGTTACATACATTTCTGACTTGCACAATCTTAATAGACCCTTTTGTACTATTTTAAAGTACAGGGTCTAATTAAATTAATTTAAACTTATACATATGTATTTTGTTTTAATAATTGGAAACTGAATGGCATGTCCATATTGCATGGCATGCCACCATAGAAAGGTCTCTAGAGAAGATTGCTGCATATCATGTCGCTAAGAAATACTGCATTAAACATGCATTCGACAGTCCTTGACACGATGTAAGAAACTCACAATGCCAATGTTCCCGAAGATTGTCAAAAATAATACTGCTGGACAAGAACTGAAGCATTTGTTTTAAGGCTATTTTCAAAAGACTTGAAAGAAATTACTGAGGTAAAGTTAATTACATTTAGGGTGTTCACGAAGTGTTGTATCGTTGCAGAGTTACAACGCACTCCAACAACAACTTGTGTGGAATGTGACTTGCACCGCGAACAAGACCCCGACCCTTGACTATGAAAATTGTCTTCATTATTAATTAATAATAAAATATGCACTTATTTTAGGCAAACATCTCTTAATCTGCCAACGAAGTTGTTAACGATGAAAGCGGCAGTTTTTTAATAACCGTTGCTGAATTCTACATGTGTTTGTCATTATTTTTCACACCCGATTTTAGCGTTATGAATCATAGCACCAATTTGAACTGTCACTAAAAAGCGCATTGTAAAAGAAAACAAATATTAGAACACACACCTACATGTAAGCTATAATTCTAAGTACGTTTACAACAGCTGGCAATGATTAATTAAAGTCATTGAACAACCGCAATGGCGACAAATTCGATCAAATAGCAGTGAAATCGGCAGCAATTACAAAATATCAAAATATCAACTGAATCAACAGTCGTGCCACAAAATGCTAAGCAAACCAAAGACAGCAATAACCTGTTTTAACTACATACATATGTATGCATATTTTCTGTTCTTATTTGCATTTTAAATTGAGTCTGTGATGCCGCCTTTTCTTTAATTTCAATTTGCAATTAATTTTTTGTAACTATCGATTTTCTGAATTTCTCCTCAATATACCTACTTTATTGGTTACTTTATTGTTGGTAATCGTAATTTGTTTAACCAAAAATGCCGCACAAAGCATAAGCACACTCACAATTAAATGCACAGAGACTAATGGAATGCAAACACGAAACACTTCACGCAGATATACATAAATAGTTAATCATTAGGAGTACACAATAATAGTGTTATAGTTCGTCGTCGATTTGATTAAATTATTTTAGCATTTTACGGAAATGCAACAAGTGTGACTGTATGGACCAGTGATAAAATGCACTGTTTTTTAATGAAAACTAGTGATGACAAATAATAACTCGAGCATAAATCGAGTCGCTCATATAGACAGCGTTGTTATTGTTATCCCATAGGGGAAAAACGATTAGCGTACACTATTGGTTATCGTTTGAAGTTTTTCAACCCGTTTAAGGAATGTTATTGTTAACATTTCAATGTTATACCTAAATCCCCCGACGGTAGTATTTAGACATTCTATTTTTTCTAAAAAATTGCTAAAAACAATGAATTTTTTTCTTATACAAGGGAGCTAGTGACATTTGACAATAATGTCCAAGATGGCGAAAATAAGCCTCAAAATAACGCCGTGGAATTTACCTCTTAATGAAGCTCAGATGCAGTGCAGCCAATATAATCATTTTCCGGACGGTTCTGTTCTGTACTGTTTTTATTCTGCAGAAAAATATTAAAAACATCGAGTGTCTGAAATCTGTCGTATTTTGTTTTTTGTTTAACTCTTTTTCAACTTTTTGTTTGCTTCTTACCCATACTAATGAAAATAGAAGGAATTTTACAAATTTGCATCAATTTTATACTAATATTAGTATGGCAATTTTGCGCATTTTAAATATATAATAATTTATATAATATTTTTGATTTTGATTTCAAACAAAGTTGCGTGCCCTCCCTTAGACCATTTTACGCACTGACATTATTTACTGTGTCCGATCATAAGAATTTAGTTTATCAGAGAACATGCCTTTAATACGATTTGTGCTTAATATGCCAAAAGAAAACAATGAAATTACTGTTACTTAATCTGTTAACCGAAATAAAAAACTTGAAATATTATTGTTTTGTTTTTATCCTACATATATTGTCTTGTTTTTCCGGTTGATCTAACCTTTTTCTGTTGAGTAGTTGGCACCACTGCTCAGCTGTTGGTTGTTTTTTTACCCTGGCGGAATAAAATGGAAATAACTTTGTACAAATGAATGTTTACAACAGAATTACTTTACCAATTAGTGAGCATTCTGCAAATTTAGTTTACTATACTTAATTATTTTGATTATTATTAAATGTTTGGCTACGTTGCCAGATGTTCTGAAAATCAAAATCAAATCAATGCACAAAAATGGTCGTTTCGTTCAGGAATCCCTATTTTAAAATAAACTTTAATTTGTATGTTACAAAAAAACCGTAGTGTTCGCCTTGCCTTGAACGCAGTGGTGTAATTTTTTCCTGAGCAAAAAAGCTAGTGGAAAAAAGGCTAAAAAAAAAGCAGAATACCGGAAAAAAATAAGTTAAGAAAAAAACTGACTTATAAAATAATGTGTTGTTTGTTTTTCCATTAATAAAGAGATAATTTCATACTGAACATCAAATATTGTTATATATATTAATGTAAAGAAGTTGAAAATTTTAGTATATTTAATATTTCATCCAACATGTGTGCATCTTCGCTCGGATGAACACCACTTATTATGTCGGCACAGTCCATATCTAAAATTTTTAGTAAATACATTTCTAATTTAAAAATAATTCATAATAATAATTTACTAAATTCACTTGGCTAAAAACCTGCTCGACTTCGGCATTCCACCAAGCTAGGGACAGTATTTGCAGATCAACTAAAGCCGGCAGTTTCCGCTAGAATCCTGGTATTTCCGAACATCACCACAGATCTTTATAGTGTTATCGACATTTTCCCACTGTACCAGGGTAATGTCATTGTACTGACCAAAATACCACATCAATATCGATATTTTTCCGATAGAAATATATTTTGAACATTTCAACTCAATTAAAACAACTCTCAAAATTGAGTAAAAGTAAAAAAAAGGCTGCTTAAATTTGCTTAAAAAAAAACTATAATTTCCGCTGCCCGCTGTCTACAAATTTTACCCGCAATCATACTTCAAAAAAATCCAAATCGGACGGGAAAAAGGCGTACGAGGCAACGATAACTTGAGTTAATTTGGTATATCAGTATTAAAAATCTGCAGCCACACTTAGTCATGTTTATGTTTTCTTGGTAGATAGTTGCGGTCGGTTCACGTCGCTCTGTTAAACGGATATTACAAATGAATAAAATTGGATAAATCTATTATATGTCTATAATGAACAGAAGTGTGCATTTAGATCTGAGCAAATCTCTCTAATTAAACGTATCCCCGTTAACGAACTTTAAGGAGAAACGTTTGCAGTTCGTAATGAATAAAATGGCGGCGTAGCAAGCGATAAAAACTAGCCAGAGCTACAACCACAACAACACAGTCAACTACGTAAGCAACGTAGTTTAATAAACTTCGACAGCTCAAATAATAGTCTGGTTTTGTGTTTTAGTCTAATGCGTTTTGGCCGCGTCGTTTTGGTTGGTGGATGTATGAAATGTAGCAAATATAAAGAAACGTGAAACAACAACCATAATTATACTCGATTATTGTTTTGCATATCAGTGTCAGCTTTCGTTGTGTTTGTGGTTTGTTTTATTTATTTTTCATATCCTTTTGGAAATCATGAAATCTAAATAGTGGATAAGAGACCAATTGGCATAGTTTCAGGTGTGTACTTAGATGAATGTGTACTAAAGGCGGTTTGCAGCTGTCATACTATTAAAACTTGTTGTTTCAACGTTGTTTCCTACTGTCTCTACAGCGTTCAAGTCGCCATCTGTCATTTCTCACATGCAGAACCTGTTCTATAGTATTACTGGAGTTGCCAAAGCCATTTACAAAATAGAGTAGGGATGCTGCTAATGCTGCTTATATAATTAATAATCCAACACATGTCATTATACATGTTATTGAATGCCGATGTTGTCGCGTGCTTGAAAACAATGGATCTGCGGCAACTCTGGCTGATAGCTCAGAGTTTTTTTAACTGTGTATATACGTATGTACATATGTTTGTGCGCGACCGTTCTATGTAACAGAAGTGCTTCCGTTGGACATTCATTGATAGGCTCTTCTTTTCTTCATCTTTATTTGTACTTGTCTTTTCATTACCTGACGAAAGCACGATTTTGTCTCCTTTCTGAGCTTTTTCATCGTAAAATACCCAGTTTGAGCAGTAAAGCTTATATAAATCAATAGAAAGCGCATTACACATACTCCACACACACATACTAAACACCAAATACTCAAATACACACACACATATTACACCCAGAGAGGCTCATAACTCACTTGCCGTAATGGGGAGCGCTCTCGCGTCCGCCCAATGTGCTGAGATTTGTGTGAGAATCAAATGAGTTGACATCGTCGCGAAGCGACGCATCTCGCCGGATCAACGAATCCGATACAGCTCTAATGAAGTGTTAGTACCGTCATTGATGTAGGTTGCTGAGTCGCGTAGAGCAAGGTGAGCGGCGATGACATTCCGCTTCTGTTTTTATAAGAGAGCGCCCGTTTAGGTTGGGCTGAGGGAGAGCTAGTGCGCATAAACCAAAGTTTACTATCTTTTTTTTTTTGTATTTTTTCGATAAACTCGTATGGAACGTATTTTTTGCTCTCATGTACTCTCCATCAGTGCACACTGGGCTATATCGCAAACATTTTTACATAAATCATTTCTGGAAAAGCATAGAGAATTTAGTTATACATATTGATTTTCATAAAAAGTTCTGCATTTTCAATGTTTGAATAAGATTAAAAAAAACAATTAAAGTTTGTAGATGATGACCTGTTGTAGATGTTCAATCTACTACAGTAAAATTTGTTAGCAGATAACAACCATTTTGTCTTTAAAACTAGAATGGTGTATCAAAAGTTGAGGGACTTTAATATCTTGTACGCCAAGGATGATCCAATTGGAGTTAAAAATTGGCATAGTAGAATTGACTCAATTGCCTTTTTTGTAGGTGAAAAACTTTTGAAATTAAAGTAAAAGAACAGTATGTAATAGAATATAAAAATGGAACATCCATAAAGGGGTAAAATAGCCAGAAGGGAAAATATTCTATTACACATTTCTAAATGTATGTTTAGTATCTGTACATCTATACAAATATTACATTAAAGGTTAGTTAAATGAAGAAAGGAGAAAAAGTAGTAAAAACATTTGAAATAATAAATATATGTAGTAATAACAAAAGCAGTTATTGTTAAGTTTTATCACAAAATAAAATAAAGTACAAGAGTTATTTCATATATTTTATGATAAACATGAAAACAGTAACGGTCAGAGATTGTGGCATCCGCATTTGAATTGTTGTATGTATTTGTATTTGCACCACTGTCCTCGCATTTACCCAGCAATTTAGTGTTGTGCTCTCTGGTTTTGGAAGTCATATGTGTGTATGTGCGCACTCTTGAAATGGGTTTGTAGTGCACTTATTGACTGCTTTGCAAGTGACAACACAGTGACAACTTGTAGTTTCGGTTGCAATAAATTGAATTGGTGTAAAAGTAACCAAATTGGCAAGAGATTGCGCTCATGCATGTTGCTCTTTACTGCAAGTAACGCGGTCTCTTAATTTCTTTAGCTCTCTCTTTGCGAACAAACTTTCGTTCGTACAGAGCAGACGAAGTCCGACTTGGAGCCGCGTTTTCAATACGCTTTGACTTGTGGTCTCAGTCGGTTCGTGCATTCGTTCCGCCTTTGTGGACTCGGTCTTCTAGCAGCAGCTGCCGCCGCAACTTTTGCGCTGCTTATTCGCATGCTTTACTTATTTTTGGCCAATGCCATCGCGCTCTCGGTGTATGTGTGTGTGTGTGTACATCTGTAGGTGTGTTTGTGTTTAGTTTAGTGTTTCTGTGTGATTGAGCAAAAGAAATTGTACAACAAATCTTTAAACTAGTTTTGATACTCATAAATCAATTGCAACTACTGCAGAAACTACGTGTAAAGCTCATTTAAATATAGCTTTTGTGGTTGCCGTACAGTATTCCGTGAAAATTCAACATTTTCAAATGGTAATCTCATATTTTTGGTACAGTTGTATACACATTTTAATACTGAAAAGTTCATTGTAGTTGTAAATGTTTTTCGTTCCTTTCTTGCCTTTTAACATTGTGCTCCTCTGCGTGCTTTGTTCACATTGCAATACAACTTGTTCGGGGTTTTAGAAGAAAAGAATTTATGGCCAGTTTTGGAGCTGTGTATGTACTGACAGCCTTATTTGGATTGTCAGTCAGTTGGTCCGTAAGTGTGGCTTTATCTCCACTCTTAAAATGTCCGACTGTCCGACTGTCTGACTGTCTAGTGCCATAAGCGCAACGCATTCGTGCTGCATTAACCGTTAACCGCACGTATGATGCTCCGTCTGTGGCTCTCCACACTCTCTTTCGCCCACACACTTCGCACACCGCTGTGCGATGCATTTGACTCCTACGAGCTTTATATGGACTCTTGTGTTGTGCTTGTGCTCCATTCTTGCAGTTGCCAAATGAAACTTGAAACAATGCTACGAAGACGATGTAATAACAACGAGAAAACACATCTACATCTGCAGCAATTCAACTCCCTTTACAACAAAACAAGTTTAAGCTGCCTTCGGTCTTACTGTTGTTGTTGTTGTCTTCTCCTTTTGTTTTGTAAGATCAACATCTTCAGGTATCGATACACAGCAGCCCCATCCTGAATTGGGTTTGTTGTTGCTATGTTCGTAGCTGTTGCTACCCAGACTGGGGCGTGGTAAGCCGAGCAAATAGAAATAAAACAAAAATTGTAAGAAATGTTCAGTTTTTACATAGTGCATATGTTATACTATGAATGATATCTGCGAATGAAACAGTGGCAACAGCAATCAATAATATTTCTTATATACATTTACGTATATAAACTTTACACTACAGTTCTTATTTCACCAACGCTCACTGGGTGAAAACTAAAGACATTTTGAAAAAAGTAGGGAAATCTACAGTCGGACGCAACCGACAGTAGGAGACCCTGTACTTCGATTTGCCTTGGGAGTCGATAACAGCAGCAGCAAATATGTACATACATACTCACATACACATGCACTTGTACATACACACATGCACTTATACAAACAATAACCATTACTCATACAGAAATTCATACTCACAATAAAAAATCACGCATACGCCCTAGTGCCCGCGTACACAGACAGACGGACATGGCTATATCGACTCCTTGATAAGTCATATTTAGACCCTGTACTTTAAAAAAGTACAAAAGGGTCTATTAAGTTTGTGCAAATGACATTTGTGTGTAACAGGCAGAAGGAGGCGTGGCAGACCCCACAAAGTATATATATTCTTGATCAGGACGACGAGCTGAGTCGATCTAGCCATGTCCGTCTGTCTGTCTGTCTGTCTGTCCGTCTGTATGAACACCGAGATCTCGGCAACTATAAGAGCTAGAGACGTAATTTTTTTTTGTTTGGTTCGTGTATTACATAGGCAGGCCAAGTTTATGTTTTTAATTTGATATCTCATCCCCCTCCCCCTCAAATTTACAAAAATGTTCTTAGTATATACAGTTTTAGAGTCACTGGTCATTTTTTGCAGGACTAAAGTTTTAGATGCTTTGCATGTTTGGTGCGAGTTGCAACCCAATCGGATAATAAACACCGGAGATATTTAACAAACAATTTTCAGTACTAGACATTTGGCTAGGGGAGGGGGGAAGCCACAGCGTATGCGTGATTTTTGATTGTGAGTTTGAATTTCTGTATGAGTATTGGTTATTGTTTGTATTTTAGTAAATATTAGTATGTATATGTGTATGTGTATGTGTATGTGAGTATGTACATATATGCTGCTGCTATTATCGACTCCCAGGGCAAATCAAAGTACAGGGTCACCTACTGTCGGTTGCGTCCGACTGTAGCTTTCCGAGTTTTTTTTATTTAGAATAGCAATAATAACAGTTAGCCGGCGAGGGATTAGGGGCCGACAAAGCTTCGTTGTAAGGCATCCTCACAACCAAGGGCTCATGAGCTCGAACTCCTCTAAGACTAACGCTCATCTAGACTATTTAACAAAAGCCTTTTCAATAAGTCAATTAACATACGTTGAGCCTGCTAAAACTAATAAATATATACATAGGTAGGTCAGGGCGGTAGCTAAAGATAAAATCCTTAGCTGACTCACTTAGGCCAGAAGAGGCCCAATGTGATACCGCCTTAAGAACAGGGGTTAGGCCTGAGGCTTTTATAAAATAGTCCTGATTCCTTGCTTTTAGTTTTGCATGGTCTGACAACTCTGTGAGGTAAGGTTCCCAGGTGCGGAAATGTGGTCCTACAGAGGGCTAGGCAGGAGCAGAAGAGATTATGGACTATTTCCTCTTCGTCACTAGAACTTCTACAAAAGCCTTCAAAGGGCGCAAGGAGCTTAGAAGCATGTGAATCTATAAGCCAATGTCCTGACAGGGCTCTAACTACTGCTGCGAATGATACCTTGTCTGCACAGCTCAGAGGAGCGTTTTGTACAGGAGATAGGCAAAGATTGGCGTGTAATAGTGCATGCTTTTTTGTGTTGTTGACACCTGTTACTACCTCCCGTTCGTAGTAATTACGTATCAGGAGTTTGCATGAGACTAAAGGAATACCGGTAAATGTCCTATCTGGTAGGAGTGGTACGGTTGAAACTAGTCTGGCCAGTTCATCTGCTTTACAGCTTTCCCGGTGTCTTGAAACTCATATCAGGTGGATACTAACTGCTTGCCCATCTATATCTACAGAGATCTTCGGATATCGAATTTGACGATATCGCTTTAAGAGACTTGATTGCTGCCTGGTTATCCGAATAAATGTTAAAGTGAGCAGAGGAACTCTGTTCAGTGGGTATACTTAGAAGGGCCTCGTGAATCGCGGCACTGCCGCTTGGAAAACACTGCAGTTGTCTGGCAGTCTGAAAGACTAATTAATTAATAGCTGTATATTTCGAAACAGAATACTCCTTCATCCACTTGGCTGATTAGTTTCGAACCATTTGTAAATATTTTTATCGCGTGCACTGAACCCGGAGGACGTCATTTCCATTCATCTGTTCCATTCAAGGTGATGATTGTATGAAATGTATGAGCTAAATTCCACGGGGGAACAGTAGTCTTGTGGAGGGAAGACTGTTGCTTTCGTTGAGTATGGAGGTGTAACCGAATCTTAAGGGGAACCATTGCTTCGATCTAGAGCTTCGCTTGGAGTTGAGCGTAGGGCATCAGTGATTGTGAACTCTGCGACTCGTTGTACCTAAGAGACTCCACAGAAAAGGATAGGTCCGACTACGGATGAGTAGATCTAACGTACTATGTTGGGAGAATACCCCATCTAACTCGTTCTTTTGTTATAAGGTTCCAGTTGAGTTTTTCATCTAGAGTTCCTCCGAATTCGTCTGAGTTTTCGATGGGGATTGGGAGAATTCGAGTGGGGATCTTAAAGAGTACAAGTTCGGTTTTAGATGGATACGTTCATACTTTCACATAGGGTTTGAGGAAATTTCACTAAAAAAAGTGATAGCTTTTGACCCTGTAATTTAATAAACTACCAAAGGGTCTATGAAGTTAGTGCAAATGCCATTTGTGTGTAACAGGCAGAAGGAGGCGTGGCAGACCCCACAAAGTGTATATTCTTGATCAGGACGACGAGCTGAGTCGATGTCTGTCCGTCTGTATGAACACTTAGATCTCGTAAACTGTAAGACCTAGAGTCATCTTACTATTTGGCGGTTAGATGCCCCTATAGTGCAAGCAGACCAAGTTTGTGTTAGATTTGGGAGAACTATATGACTATTGCTTCCCTACCCGATGTGTTATGTCTGTATCCTTGTACTTAATACCATGTTGTTCGTTACTGCTAGACGTTGGGCCATTTTCCACGCTATAAGCTAAGCATAATTGAATATCTAGTATTGTCTCCAAGGCTTTCGTAGGATTGCTGATGTGTTTACATTGTTGAATGCTCCTGAAATGACAAGGAACGCTCCAAGGGCGTAAGCCTTAGACTCTAGGACCTCTTCACCCTTGTCTACTAGTGCGTGTAGTGCTGTTTCTATGGATTCCCCTCTTAAGTGCGGGTCCTGGTTGGGTTGGACAATGGAACAGTCAGCTGTCCTAATGTGAAGATCCAGGAGCTTTGCTAGGGTTTGCTTTGGGCAGGAAGATTGCTATTCTCCATTCTATTGGCACATAACTCCATTTACTATCTATACTAAAGACCTGGACCGGTATTACATTTTCGCTCACACTCGAGTATTGACTCAAACTCGTTCTGATTTCTTGCAAGTTTTGGAAACACAAAATTATTAGTGAAATATAAGTTTAATTAACCAACCCAAAGAATAGAAGTACCTAAAGACGAGGTAGAAAAATTCAGTAAGGAACTGGTATATATGTATGACGGCAGATTTTAATTTAATGGAAAAATAATGCAAAAATATCCATATAAATGTAAATTTGCTCCACAAATTCATTTAATGTCAGCGAAAAGTCCTGCGGGCGAAAGATCGTTTTCGTTAGTAGATCTAGGAGTTCATACAGACAGACAGACGGATAGACAGATACCGACTTAACTCGCCGTCCTGATATACATACTTTATGCAGTCTGCCACGCCTCTTTTCCCTGGTACACAAAAATGTCAATTACACAAACTTAATAGACCCTTTTGTACTTTTTTTAATGTACAGGGTCTAAAAAATGTGACAAACGAACCAGCTGATGGCAAATGTAAATGTGATTAACGCATAGACTGTGACTGCTATTAAATGCAGGGTATTGTACTGTTTGGTGCGTCCGACAGATTGTTTAAGATAGTATGTTTAGACCTAGAATGAGAATTTTTCTTCCCTAATTATGCAGATTTATACCGCAGACATGTGCTAAACATCTGCAAAACTGTATTATCTCTCATACATAAGTATGAAAATATGTACATAGCTACGTACTTTCTATATAATATATTTTAATGCAGTTCAATTTCATTTGATTCTTCTCATTGCAGGAGTTGTCTCAAGTAATTTGGCCACTGTGGCCACCACAAGTGGAAGTTGTGCGAAATGCATCGCTCATTGAAGCCGCATATATCCACGGCACAAGCTAAGAAGGTGCAGCCGCCGACAATACCAGGAGATACGTACACGACGCCTCTATCTCCCTCTTCCATTGGTCATAATCAGCCGCTAATACCGCTCTATAGGCTCAGTGGACCCTTGCGACATCATCAACAACAGCAACAACTAGAGGATGAAATTAGAAGCATGAGTGGTAGCAGCATTACATCTTCGCCATCTCTAGAGGAGGGCGGCTTTAATTTGCCACGCGAGACAAGTGTGGCCCTGCGCATAAAGGAAGACAGTGGAACCACTGGATATGCTGGTTCAACGGCGAGTATTACCGCTGGCAGCAAACCTCTTTCCCAGGCTCCATTACCTCCGAGCATTGTGGCCTGCCCACCACCTGTATTCTGTGCCACGCTCCGTGAGCCACTCACTCATAAAGCCGCGGTTTACTACCATCAGCAGCTAGCACTGCAAGAAGATCAAGGTATTGATTTAACACAATCACCAGGTCGTGATTCACCGGGGTCTTCATCGGGCTCTGCTGGATCTGGTTCGCGTCATAGCACCGCTAGCTTGGATTCGGGGCGTGCATCCTCGTATTTGACTGGTGTATCTTCCTCGGGCACTTCTATACGTGCACCCCTCTCCTCTCCACGCTGCAGTTCAGTTAGCTCCTGTTCTATTGGCAGCGTTGATCGTCAGCGGAACGATGAGCTCATCATTGACTGGCTGCTTGAAATGAAGCACGAGGAATACGCTCAGCTTTTCATTGCTGCTGGATATGATTTGCCAACAATTGCGCGTATGACACCTGAGGACCTTACCGCCATTGGTATCAAGAATCCTCATCATCGTGAACGCATCAAGCAACGCATCGATAAGCTGCAGGTCCTCGACAATTTGCCACACTTTGTCCCCGTAAGTAAATTAATCCTTGCTGCATGCAAGGTAATGTAACTGGTATCAAATGAGCTAAATCTATGTACATATTCATTTAAATTCCTTCTCCTTCATCACGCCACAATACATAAAGAAGCTCACATATAAGATATCCGCATATAACACTGCTTTCTGCATTTAATAATTTTTTCATTTTACTCTTTTAATGTATATTGTATTGAAAATGCCGCAATAGAAGTCGTTGTGCTCATATTTAATTCAGTTTTCATATTTTTGATAAACGGATCGTCTGAAGGCACCTTAAAAAATTCCATCTTTGTCCGTACTAAACTTTCAAGCCTATTCCCTAATAAACTCAATTCTTATCGGAGCATGTTCATTATTTTGACAGAGTCCACAAAATGCTTTTGTGACCTTTTGTACTCTGTAGATCACACCGTTTATTAGCCGCGCTTTGTTTGAAATCAAAATCAAAAATATAATATATATGTATAACACGACTAAATAAAAAAAAAGCGGGAAAACAGTGTCAAGAGCTTTTAATGACATTTATTAAATAGCGATTCATATTTTGTCCACTTCAGAGCTTCAAATTCTGTCTATATGGCACTTTTACTTCACTGAGCATGCGAAATAATTGGAGTTCGTCATAAAAGTTTTCTTATGTATAGGCTGTTATTGCTCTTCCGTTATCAGTTGTTGTTGTGATATCAGCCTTTTAATAAAAGGCTTGTTTCCAGAAGAGCGGTAACTGAATTTTTTATCCATGGAAAAAAAATACAGCCGAATGTCGGAAATGTTATCGATAGTTGCGATAATTAGCTGTTCTAAAAAACGAAAATTATTTCGCCCAGCTCAGTGAAGTCAAAGGGACATGAAGTATGTTAAACCTCTTCTTTTCCAACCGCTAGGTAGTGTTGCATAATTTGTTCGGTCATATTGGCAGCGTTTCCGTTAAGTTCAAGTCCTTGAAGCATGTACTCAAAGATCTTGGCGTCGAAGCTATCGGCCCTATAGCGAGCTTTAGTGGGCAGCGCACGCTTATTATGTTCACATACACGTAGTATTGATACTATGACCTGATAGTCACTGTGAGTGTATACGGTATCAATTTTCCATAATGTCCTTGGAGAAAGGAGCTGATACCGACTGTCAGTTCGATTATGGATCCGGCATTACCTCTGTTAAACGCTCTACCTCTTGCACTGGTCACCGAGCAGCCCCAGTCGGTAGCCCAAGCATTGAAGTCGCCGACTATAAGGCAAGGGGATCTATCTGTCTATTGCATCGGTTACGATCGTGTCGAGCATTACTGTATATTCGACAATCGTCAGACCAGGTAACAGCTGTATTTGTATAGGTTGATAGTTTTGGCTCTGACAAATCCCTTGGAGCTATGCACTTCCTTCAATTGTTTCGGGCGCTGTCCGCATGTCCATATTGCTGCCTTACCAAGTTCGTCATTCGCCGATGTGTTTGCTGGTTTGGTCGGTAATACTCACTAAGAATGGCTATGTCGATATTAAGGGGTCTGGTGGTTTGTGCGAGCAGATCTTGCGTTGCTTCGCAGTGGTTCATGTGATTGTCCCATCATAGAAGCGGGTCATTGCTTAATCCTTTTGAGAGCACTCCTAAAATATGGACACCTAGTGCTGGAGGCAGTGTGATCCGTCTCCTTTTCTCCCTTCCTTTTACAGAGTATGCATTTCGGCATTTTGGACTTTACACGTCTTGGCTTGATGATCCGAGCAACCACATTTAAAGATTTTTGGGAGCAATCCGGGACAGTTGTTGGATCTAAGTCCAAAATCCATACATTTGAAACATCGTGTAGGCTGGAGTTTTTTCGGATGCGGCAAATAACCCATCAAACTCTGACTATCCCTCTTTCCAGAAGATTCTTGGCCCTGTCTGAAGGTATCTTAAGGCTTGGAGTCTGTGTTCCACTGTAGGCTTTTCTCAGGGATGTTATTGCAGTCCGCGTCAGCCTAAGTTCCAAATTGAATAAGCAAGGCTTCCAGCAGATCTTACGCCGTGGTTATCTTCTCCTTTATTTCTACATTGGTCGTTTCTGTCAGCGCTGGGACTTCAGCCGATGGGACAAGGAAAGTTTGTACGGCGTTTTGCATAGTGCTTGTTTTAGGGTCCGCTGGTTTGGAGAGCTTAAAAAGCAGTTTCCCCTTTGCTGTTTTCCGGATCCCAGTGACCATTACGGAGAACTTTTTAAGGGTCGGCTCCATCATGAAGGATCTGAGTATGTCGGAGTACGAGGTTCAATTGTTTCCTTTGACAACGATCGCATCTGGCTTCATGACTTGGGTCTCCCCTTCCGTTTACCGACCGTGCTCCATATTTCCACCCTGCTTTGGATTGTGCAGAGAGCTCCTTATGCTTTTGGGACAAAGGTGTGGTCACCTGAGGTCTGTCTGGTTGCTTGGAGTCGGGGGAACTCTCAGCTTTTTTGGTCTAGAGGGTGAAGAGACCAACTTCTCTCTTTCGGTTCCAGGCCGTTTCTGGTCTCCAGGTGTACCTGAAGCAACAATCGATATGACCACCTGAGGCATCGTCGCTGGGACCGAGTGGCAAGGATCGGGTTCCCGCGATGCGTCCTCGTCTGCTGCTATGTAGAGAGCGATTATGCTATCCACTAAGTTTCTCAACGGCTGGTGGATCGTGCGCCTTTCCTCCATCATGCTGCTCAGTTCCCTTATTTGTTTGCCCAACTTCTCCAGGTTAGTTGGACAACTCACCTTAGTCGACGGTTGCTGGTCCTTCACTCCCTTAAGTGATTTTTTGCGAGCAGACGGAGGTGCCTTATTGTATGTCTCTTGCAGTGAAGTGTGCGTCGAATCTTTCCGGGTTTTTAAATATTTATTATTTTATTTAGTTTTATAAAATATTGATTTTGATTTTAAACCATTATGGTATACCAAAGAGTCACATTATTGACCTGTGTACTCTGTTAAAATAATGAGTACTTTCCGATAATAAGAATTTATTTTATCTGGGAAGAGGCCTTGAGACGTTAGCAATATAGTCTGTGTCATTCCAGCGAAAAAGACGTACGCGACATGAATAGAAAGGAAGCCTAAACGAATGAAATTAATGTAAATGCGATGGTTCGATGGTAAAAAACGAAAAAAAAATTCGCGCTTACGTCTTCTTTGCGGGAAGTGCTCAATATGTTTATAAGCACAATGTCTCCTACTATGTAATATTGATAATATTTCTATTTCTAGGGTTCAATTGAGGAGTGGCTGCAGCTATTGCGACTGGAGGAGTACATACAACCATTGCTTGAACAGAACTACAAAACGGTGCGCGACGTCACCCAAGTGACTTGGGAGGATCTCGAAGACATCGGCATTGTCAAACTTGGGCATCAAAAGAAAATCCTGTTGGCCATAAAGCGCGTAAAGGACATTATCAGTGGCAAATGGAATCCCGGTGGTGCAAATGCCTATCATCAGCAGGTTATTTATTAATAAATATACTATTCAATGCATTTGCTATAAGTAGAAAAGGACATGTGAGGTGGCAACGCTCTGAAGCAATGGTGGGCACGGCACTAAGATCATAAAATAATATGTGTTAGTTTTGGTTTTTCCTCAACATGCCAGGTCAGACATGAAAAAAATTTGTACAATGAGCATGATGGCCTCTTTTTGTGCTAATCTAAACGAAAGTTGCGAAAATTGTATTAAAATTGAGTATTATTGAGTAACAAACAGGGAGCAAAAAGAAGAAACACACAAACTATTTGTAAAAATTAACTATTATTACATTTCTATAGGTATGTGACATTCACATTTATAAAAAAGCTACAGTCGGATTCAACAGACAGTAGGAGACCCTGTCCTTCGCACACACACACGATAACAAACACACACTCATGCACACATAGCGCAAAGCCACACGCAACCACACATACGCTCGCGCTGCTCCCCCCTTAACTAGTACAGGGAATTGAATTTTAAATATCTCCGGTGTTTATTTTCCGATTGAGCCACAATTCACAGCACAGATAAAGATTATCATAAGATTATCGTATCTTTAAAATTGTGTGGTGGTTTTTCGCGGTTTGTGGGGAAGGGGGGAGAGGTATCAAAAATCTAAAACACTATAGGGGCATCTAACTGCCAAATATGATGTCTCTAGCTCTTACAGTTTACGAGATCTAGGTGTTCATACAGACGGACAGACAGACGGACAGACGGACATGGCTAGATCGACTCAGCTCGTCGTCCTGATCAAGAATATATATACTTTGTGGGGTCTGCCACGCCTCCTTCTGCCTGTTACATACATTTCTGAGTTGCACAATCTTTTGTACTTTTTTAAAGTATAGGGTCTAAAAAAAGTAGCGAAAGCTACAGTCAAGCGCAACCGACAGTAGGAGACCCTCTTCTTTGTTTTTCTTTGGGTGTCGATAACAGCAGCATCATTTACATACACATATGCATGCACTCATACACTTTTTGATACAAATATACCTAGTACATAAAAAATTGATTATCCCATATCTCCAGTGTTTATTATCCGATCGGCAAAGCATCTCAATCTTTATTCGTGCAACGGAATTCAGTGACTTTAAAATTAATCTAACAATATTTTTGCAAATTTGAGGCGGACGGGGTTGAAGTATCGAACATTAGATGTGATACACAAACCTCACAACAACAAAATTAAGTCTCTAGCTCTTTTTTAAAGTACAGGGTCTAAAAAATAATAACGTTAAAAATTTAATGTTTCACCTTAAATGTAGCTGTAATGCAAAATAGTTGACTCGGAAGCGAAGGCAGCGGAAGTTGAAGTAGCACGTAGGGAAAATTTAAATCGGTAAAATTATATTAATATTAGTTAGTTAGTTAGTCCGGTAGGGATCGTGTCCCACACATAGACCTGTTAATCTTTAGTGACACCGGTTGTGAAATAACCCTCGTGTTGGGTCTACGATTGGAGACCCGCTGCCTTATAAAAACTAATAATCTTAGCAGTAGCCCCGCCACCTCCTTAATTGAGGTGAACGTTGGTTTCCCTAGGTATCTCATGCGGGATCTGGTTAGTGTTGGACACCTGCACAAAATGTGCTCCAGTGACTCCGCTTTTCCTGGGGTGAGACATTTCCTGGAGTCATCACTGACCACTAGGCCCATGCGTTTAGCATGGGTTCCCACCATGCAATGTCCAGTTAGTAGGCCTGTGGCCAGTCTGCACTCCTTTCACGAGAATGACAGCAGGTAGTTGGCTAGGCGATCATTTGGTTTTTCACACATGATTTTCGCCACTCTGCAGCCTTCCGTGGATTTCCATCTGTTGTACACCTCAGATGCTACTTGATCCTCCATAGTTTTGTAAAGTGACCTCAACGGAATGTGCACATCCTCAATGAGATTGTTAGCCAGCTTGGTGCCATCCTTGGCTATCGTATCCGCCATCTCGTTGCCCTCAATGCCTTGATAGCTCGGTACCCAGTAGATGCGCACTTTTTTGGAAGTCTCAGGTTGAGCTCTGCACTATAGACTCCCGCTCCAACTCTTTCCGTCATTTTTGAGCCATCTGTGTAGATGTGCGCCGTTAGCCTTTTCATTGTGTGTCCTTGTCGCCAGCTGTTGGGCTCCAGCAGCGTTGTTGGTTTCTTCATGAAGCAGGTTTTTGGAGTCACATAGTCGGTTGTGACCACTGCGTCCCTTCCTGCCATGCTGTGTCCGTATCCTTGCAGTACCATGCTGTTCATGGCAGAAAGACGTTGGGCCGTCTTCCACGCCAGTAGCTGCGCGTATGTGTCCAGGGGGTCAATATTTAATATTGCTTCTAACGCTTTCGACGGGGTAGTTCTCAGCGCCCCTGTGGTACAGACCAGAACCTGTCGCTGAACCCTGTCTAGCGCTTTGAGGTAGGTAAATTTCTTTGTCGCCGGCCACCAAACCAGGATACCGTATAGTAGTATTGGACGAACTACTGCTATGTATGTCCAATGCATCACCTAACCCTCTCTTCCACATTTAGCTTCCACGACAGTTTGCTGTCCAATATCACTCCGAGGTATCTCACACTGGTTTTTGGGGTTAGACTTAACCCATTAAGTTTTGGTGCAGTCCACCTTTGTACCTCTTGTTGAAGAGGATGAGGCTCGTCGTGTCCGAGTTGATACTGAGCCCGGCTGCCAAGGCCCACTCATGTACCTCTCTTAATATGGACTCCATCAGGGAGCTCAGAGTATGATGGCATTTCCCCGTAATTACGATGGCTATGTCATCCGCATAGGGAACTACACGTATGTATCTTAGGTGCCCTGCCTTTAAATTGTCGTAAGAGTTTGTTGACTACTAGGTTCCACAGCAGTGGTGATAGGTGTTCCTCTTGCGGTGTTCCTTTTCTGCTTGTATAATCCTTCTGCCTAGCAGAGTGGCAGTCCAGTGTTGTACGAGTATGTATATATTAATATTGCGTATCGAAAAAATATACCGACCATCATCGATGTTTTATAGATTTAGGCCCGATTTCTCATGTTGCTTATAACTTAAAAGTCTACTTTATCGTCAGAATTCGTTTTCTCATGTTAATTATAAGAAAATCTTGCTTACAAGGTGGTTTATCCTTATGATAATCTTACAATGTAGATTGTAAGTTCAGGGTTGCCATATGATTATTTCTTTCATGTGGTAACGCCGTTATTGAACCGTGCGGTTGCTGTCAAAATTAAATTAAGCAAAATAAAGATTTGAGATCAAGAACTGTTGGTATGCAATGGCTTCGCATAATCGTTCAAAAGCCATTTTGAGAAGTGACACCGCCAACTGTCAAAAATTATCACAAGTATGGCAACCTCGAAGCAGGCCTGCCAACTTGTTTTGACCAATTTTGCCAGATTTTATTAAAATGTTGCCAGATCTGCCTACTAATGTTATCATGAACATGACAAAACGAAGCTGCCTACAAGCTGCTTGTAAATTTATCGTCACGATAGCTATAAGTAACTTTGAAAGCAACATGAGAAATCGCGCCTTAGTATATAAAATATACCGGTATAAGACATTTTTCTGTACAAAAACTCGGAAAAGCTACAGTCGGACGCAACTGACAGTAGGAGACCCTGTACTTAGCATTTCAATAAAATTTAATTTAAACAAGGCACAAATTAAAAAACAAAAAACAAGAACAGAAAGTAACAAACCTCAAGACCAACGATCTACACAGTAGGCTACAGAATCGTAAGGCGAGCGTATTAATGAAAATTATGCATCACTACTTTCCTTCATAATTTCTTTGTTTATCGTCCGATTTACCTCAAGCACTAATCATTCTGAGCATTATAAGCTTTATACAAAATCACAAGCCAGTGACTTTAAACCGGTAAATGCTGTACGAGTTTAAAAAACATTTTTGCAAGTTTGAGGGGGAGGAGGAGGAGATTTTAGTCATCAGATACAAACTTCACCTGCCTATGCAATACACGAACCTAACAAAAAAAGCTCTTATAAATTGCGAGATCTAGGTGTTCATACAGACAAGGGTATATCGACTCAGCTCGTCGTCCTGATCAAGAATATATATACTTTATGTGGTCTACCATGCTTCCTTCTGCCAGTTACACACTAGTGTCAATTGCACAATCTTATAGACCCTTTTGTACCATTTTTTAAGTACAGGGTCTAAGCATACCTAAATATTATGTTATTTAAAACCTTCAGCTTTGTATGTTTTATTGATTTGAGGTCCACACACATGCCACTATCACAACTATCGATAACTTTTATTTTTTATTCAAAACATTTCTTTTAAGGTTATATTTTAATACTATAGGGATTCCTGAAACTGATTTTGATTTGATTTTGATTTGCTTTTAGATAATCAAAATCAGTTGACGGAATGACCTTTTTTGCGCACTGATTTGATTTTGATTTGCTTTTGATTTTCAGAACATCTGGCAGCCTTGCCAAGACACTGTTCCTCTTTCTCTTCAAATTCTAAACCATATTTAAAACTTTAAACAATTCAGTAATTTATTATAAAATTGCAGAATGCTTACAAAGTATTCCATTTTCAAATTAGTGTAATAAACACCAAGTGTTGCCACTAGTTTTCTACGTAGTAAACGGGCACACAGGGGTGAACGGTCTCACAGCAAGATAATCAAAATCAAAATCAGCTTCGGAGCTGATTATGCTAAAACTTTAAGTGTGACCGTCATTTCCGTACTTTCTTTGGTCACACACAAAATTTTGTATGGAACAGCTGCGAACAGCTGATTGTCATAATCAAAATCAAATCAAAAGCAAATCAAAATCAGTTTCAGGAATCCCTATACTAACTTTAGTTTTTAAATCAAATTTGTTCTGTTATTCAATTAACCCGTAATTTTTGATTTAGGGGTATTGATTTCATTTTGTTTTTGTTCTGTTTTCTTTTTTTATATAATTTACAATCTGGCAAATCGGTCGCAACTTGCTTAGGATTACCATCGCAAGCCTTGGCACACTCCAAATACGCCGTCTTATGTGCCATCTACACGCGTCTCCTGGGACGACACCAAGATTTATGCGACATCGAGATACGATCCAATGAATGGGTTGCCTAATGGTCACGGTAGTCTAAATGGTGCCAGCGGGGGCGATGCTTACTATTGCACTGGCAGCATTCACGAGTGTTGCAGTGGCAATGATGTGGTGCTCATTAAGGTGGGTGGGATGGTATAGTCTAGTGGTGGTCATCAGTCGTCCGCATGCGTCCTTGAACTTTGAGTGCCACTCGTTAACATGTCACACATCCAGACAATTACCCAAACTCTCTGTTTCTGTTGCAGGTGCGTCAGCCACGAGGTAAGAGTCTGGAATCGCTTGAGGATATACACGACAATAGCACGCGCAGCCATTTGACCTTTAGCCACTACACCACTACGGATTACGGGCACTTTGGGTCACCTACTACAGCAGCAGCTGCTGCTGCAATGCAACATCATCAAATGATGCAACAACAGCAGGCAGCGGCAGCACGTTTACTGGGCAGTAATTCAGCAGCTGCTGCTGCTGCTATGGCCTGGCGCCGTTCTTATGATGACGGCGATATTACACCCACCAATGATGCCACAAGAGAAATGCTCTATGAGGAGGGCGGCGGTACTTTGCCTCGACAGCAACGCGGAATACTTCAACGAGCCGTTCTGAACACCATGCCGCCACTGGAGCACCATCACTACATGAATGCTTCTGCAGCGGCTGAGTATGTGACGGCTGTTGGTGCCGTTGGTGCCGATGGTGCTACGGTGGGTACAAGAAATTGCACAAAATTAAATAAAATTAAAGAAAATTTATTTACAGGCATACTTAAACGGGAGTCCATTGGCAGGCAAGAAGGTAGCACCGGAACCACCGCGTCGGCATTGTAGCATACGCAACTCTAGACAGCTTAGCGTTGATGTCACGCCACAAACAGCGACCGCGAGTCACCAGCAGCACCAACAACAACAACAGCTGCAACAGCAAGAGATTGAAGAGCAGCACATGTTGTATGATCACACAACACCACATTGGCTGCAGCAGCAACATCAGGCAGCTGGAGCTAATACTCAGCCCATATATGCCAACTATGCCACAATACAGCAGACAACGGCTGAGATACACTACGACAAGTACCATGATAACAAATCTAACTCCAGTATCGATTCGATTGATACGATACCATTTGCCAACGAGAATACTGGCACCATCAAACAGCGTCTACTTAATAGGCAGGAACTGTCGAATGGATCATCCGTAATGAGTGCTGGACAACATTCCACAGCAGGGGCTGCAGCTGGTGGCACGCATTTACATTCCTCCAGCTCCAGTTCTAGCTCATCATCAACGAATACCATAGCTAATATTGCACACTCATTCCATTCTCTGAAGTCTTCAAGTTCGCTGCACGATGCTACACTCGAGCGCAGCGATAGCATGAACAGCACAGCGAGTGCTGGCAGCAGCGTATTGCACTTGCGATCGCCCAGTTTGGATGTGTCTGGTGCTGGCGGTCTAGTTGCAACAGAAACTGCAGTATCACCGGAGACCACTTCACCTGTGCTGCCAGCTAGTACGGTGCCACCAAAAGTTTCTGTCAATGTGCTCAACGATATTGGAAATATGCTCGCAAATCTGACAGATGAACTCGATGCTATGCTAGAGGAGGAGAAACGTGTGGGGCTCAACATTGACAGCGAGTAAAGTTCCCAAGCAAAAGAATTCCTTAAGGACTGGTCTCTGTCAGAACATAACGTAGCGAGCTTGTGCTCTCGTAGTATAGCTAAATTTAATTGTTATACTTTTGTAGTTACACACTATACATATATTTGCCTTTTGCTTTCCTTGTTTAGTATAGCCTTGTCAAATTGTATATTTTTCCATTTCGTTTGCATGTTGCACTAGTTGCGTGGTGTGTAAATTCCAAGAAAGATTATAATAAAATGGTTGAGTTTGTAACCCAGTACTGTAACTGGTACCTACATTGACTAAACAAGTTTTAATATTTTTATATTAAAATGATTATTTTGAATGCATTCCATTATTTCTGTGGTTATGTCCTGGTTTAGAACATGAACAAAACTATTGTATATCGACTTTGCATTGTATATTCTGTATACACAAAACCCAAGTGTTTAATAAACTGAATAGTTCAAGAACTACAACAAAAGCTTTTGAAAAACGCATACTTTTGTAATTTCCCTATATATTTGAAAACCTGCACAAAAGTGCGAAAATAATATTAGCAAAGTAAGCGCAAGATACATTTAAATATCATTATAAACAAGTACTTAAATCAAGCACTGACAGACATGCAACAAAAAACACAAGATAAATACACACATATACTACTATATAGAACAACAACAAAATACCATTAGTTTCTCCAGATTTTGTACTTTGTATATCAATCAAAAATCAAACTACATACTATATATAATGTTACTTAAATTTGAATTGCATTTTATGATATGTTTTAAAAATTTACACAAACAACAATATAAGATCCAAAAACAAAAGGACATAAATATATATTATATGATTAAGTGTTATTCCCAAATAAGCTATATAAAAACTATATATATAATATTTGCATGCAAAATAGAAAATAAAAAAATTTCGTGGTATACACAAATTTATATTGCCTTTCTTTATAATTTCATTAAATAAAATTTTTTAGTGAAAAATGTAAACATTTGATTTTGCTTTAATTTCAATATGTTTTGGTGCGCATATCACTAGTAAATTGATATTAAACAGAGTATACTAACATACATAAATGTATAATTAAAAACAAATCACCCGAAAAATATACATAAAACAAATTATGGTCACAAACAAAATGAAAAAAAGTCAACTAACAAATACATCAGAATTTTATAGCAACCTTTTTGTAATGTCTTATTAATATAACGGGTTTGGAAATTTAACATTAATAACACTAGGCAACAAAATCTAGCTTTTTGTAAGCATACTTTTTTTGATAGCGTTAATATGTTATATTATATAAGGTAAATACGTCACATACAGGGCTGCCGCAGGAATCCAAACGAACCAAATTCCAAATTGGAAACGTTATTAAATTTCCAATATATTTGAATAAAAATACAGTGCGTTTCATAATCATAAGATACCTTAGAATTTATTAAAATAAAAAATAATAGCATTCATGCCAACCCGATTGGTAAAGGTTCTCAAAAGTCGAGGACGATATACTAAATATAAAAAAAATTGCAAAAAATTGTCCATCAAACGGTTCTTGTTTAAAGGATGGGTGTCTGTATGATAATTAAAGACCAAAAAAATCGCATCAAAACGTGCTTTCAGTAAAAAAAATTCATGCGAAAAATAGTTCAATGAAAAAACGATAAATTCTAACAGTGAATTCAAAGCTGAAATGTACACGCATTTTTGTTTTTTTTTCGGCTTTAGAAAGCTTTAATCACCAGATATAAGATATACATATATAAATGTCTTATGATTATGAAACGCACTGTACATTAAAATTATAAAGGTTTTCATTCATCATTTTTAACATTACAAAAATTTTATTAAATTTGGAGTGCAATATATCATTTGGTGTTATCGTGAAAAACCGTCTCGAACAACAGAACTGCCATTTAGTTTTGTAATAATATACATATGCATTTTTAGACCATGTTTTTTAAAAAAGCCGATCTAGCCATGTCCGTCTGTCTGTCCGTCTGTATAAACACCTATGTAGATCTCGGAAACTGTAAGAGCTAGAGACATCATATTTGGCAGTTAGATGCCCCTATAGTGCAAGCAGATCAAGTTTGTGTTAGATTTTTGATACTGGCAACTCTATTTTGCAGGTGCCGTTTAGCAACGTCATTTCTCTGAAAGTCTTCTAAAAATGAAATCTCTCAAAGTTCTATGGGACCCACGGTTTGGTTTGAGAGATTTGAAATCCAGCTCGAACCAAAATTTCTAAAGTATTCTGTGGCACCACCAACAGACACATTAAAAAAAAAAAATTTTAATGTTTGAAATTTTTTATTTTTAAAATTTCGTTTAGTTAGTTAACATTAATCAGGAATGCCGTGTCAGAAATGACCAAACTACAACTGCATTTGAAAGCTAAATAAAGTATCCATTTATTGCGTCGCTATCAAATCGTCTGCCGTAAATGTGTATGTGGCTGTTGATGCGAATTGTGAACATTTGCAAGGGAAAAATTCATTTATAAAGTCAAACTTCCATGATAAATCGAGCCCTATCTATGGTTTTTCTTCAGTTTCCGCTTGTCAGGGAACAGTTTTTAAATGCGACAAAATTTTTGAAGATGTTTTAAAATGGGAACGAATGATTCATGAATAATATGCATCATGGTGTAAATTAGGTCTTATGTGGCGTCCACACTGGGACTTGCATTTGCATTTTCTGTTACTTTTGGGAAATGTACATTCGTCTCCCTGCAAAATCTTATGGGAGCTAAGGATGGGAAAAAGTTGCATTCGTGTTGCATTCGTAAAAAATGCACTTGCATTCTCGTGATTACGATACATCGATACTAAAAATATACTAATAAATGCTGAAAAGCGCGTCAATATGGCGTCAAAATTAAATAAAATGAGGCGAAATGGCAAAAAAAATAGTTGAATTAAAAATAAAACAAACACTAAATATTATTACATTTATTTATTTTGATTTTCAAAAAAATAGGTACTTAATGCAGTACGTATGACCTCTGCACAGTCGTTATGGTTGCCAAGCAGTATAGGCTCACAAGGCTGTTCTTTTTCAAATATTTTTTCGCCATCTAATGGATCCTTAAAGCTACTATTATTTATGTTAAAATAATAATTGCGGAATGTCCTTCTCCCAGAACGCACCATGTCTTTCCTATATATGTATATATAAAATAAATGAATAAGTAATTTTTTATATTTTTAATCAAAATTACTACTTACGTATGTCCACACAGAGCGCTCAATCCAACTAGTTTGGCGAATGCGAATGCGAATGCAACACAATGTGGACAGGCTTTTGCATTCCTCCGATAACGATAACTTTTTTAGCATTTTTTAGTGCAGTGTGGAACCCGTATAATAATGCTAAATTATTTGACATACTTGCCTGTACAAAATCCCATAAGGCCCGAATGTGCATTCAAACGTCATTTCACTTTTTTTTTTATCGAACATGCATTGTATATCGATAATTTCGGTCTTTTACGAGCTATCTAGCCATTCAGCGAATGAAAACCAAATAATATTTTTGAATGAGATATTTAAAAATGTTTTTTTTTTAATGAGTAAACAAAGGAAATGACCAATATTTTGGACTCATGTGCATGAAGCCATCATTGTTAGACGATTTATAATGAAATTTATTTTTTCATTGCTTATTTTGTCCTTTCTTATTGGTAATTTGATATAACTTATAAGAATAAATATTTGTGACAAGCGCAGCAGCAGATTTCTTCCTGGCGAATGGCTTATGTTAATATGAATGTGCTTTGCGGTGCAAATACCATTATTTGACAAATGTGAATGTGAATTTATTGTGCTATTGATTTTTCAGGTAATGTTAGTATTTTTGCAACTCTGTGTATTCATGCCACTATTCCTCGGTCACACTGTGCTAGCTTTTCCTGACGCACTAGTAATTATAAATAAAAAAAAACCAAGTATATGTACATATATGTACATACATTTGTATTTCGGAAATAGTGGAAATTATTACAATTTACATATAAATTCCTGTATGAACTATAAAAGTGTGATTTCTTTTTGTCTTAATATATATGTATAATCGCAACTCAGATATAACTCAATTTTTTCCCTTCCATCTATGTACGTTCACAATCTACGCAATATATAACATAAGTGCTTAAATGTAAATACATATGTATATAATGTTTACATATGTATATTTTTGTCTAATTGACAAAACTCAGCGCGAATAATATGTGATTAATTTTTTCTTGAATGCGCTGCAGAGTAGGCAGAGCTAAGAATACATTACGTTGGGGATATGATATTATAAGTAAAAAAAATGTAAATGCAAACAAATTGAGGAAACGAGCATATAAAACAAATATTAATTGGCGACCAGTGAAAATACATGCAATTCAATCATTATGTTAGTCTGAAAGGTTAATTCCAACATATTTTCTATATTAGCCCCTGAAAAGAAAACTTTAATTGTACTGCAAAATGTCAAACACTGAAGACAGCGAGCTGGACCCGCAAATTCAGGTAAGACCAACTTAATATTCACTTATGTACATAAGTACATACATACTACGTATATGAAGATGAAATCATCTTTAACTAGGCTTGGTGTGAGACTGCGACAAGCGCAAATGAGTCAACAATGTGCTCAGCTGTTGTCGTCCTGTTTAGTTTATTGTTGTTTGTTATGGTTTGTATAAATGTGTGTATATTCAGTCTTATTGCATGTCATTAAAATTAATTTAAACAATGTATTGCTTACAGATAAATATTTTGTGTACATTCCTTCTTTACACACATCTTTTTATATTCATATATATGTATGTATGTACATAAGAATGTGTATAGGTATTTGCTTGTGGTCAGTGCCAGTGTTGCCATTGAGCAACCCTTGCAATGGGTAAACCAGGGTTTTTTAACTTTGCCGTAAAGAATGTAAAAGAAAGAAAACGGCATACCGTTTTGCTATGCTGCCACGATTTATATACAGTAGATGTGGAAACACGGCTCACTTAAGTGAGCTTGTTCTTTGTTTTGGCCGGATTGAGATTGGGCTGATTCATTCTGCCCGACCGCTAGCTCCACTATTGAACCCAGGTTTTAAATCGGATTGAGGTCGGGACATTCGGTTATAGTGCTGCAAAAACATCGAGCACTATCGATAGTATCGATGTTTTGAAATTTGTTCCATATATCTATGTTTTTTTCGACTTTCGATGTTTTTCTAAGTAATCACTTTCGAGTCATCACTATTAATCAACCAAAAACTCAACTTGAACTCAGCCTTGGAGGCAAATAGTTTAATTTTGTTGTATAGTTTTAAGAGAATTAAATTGCATTTGTGTTTTATTATTTGCAAAAAAAAGTTTAAAATAAACATAAAAGTCGAACAAATTAAAAAACTAAGACTGTATTCTAAACATCTATAATATCGATGTTTTTGTTTTTCCAAAACTTCGATGTTTTTTGTCAAAACATTGAAGCCTCAAACCATTAAAAAAAACATCGAAAGTCCCAAACCTCGTCCCAACTAAAAATTTTGGTTTCCTGTCCATTGCCCAAATATTTTGGATGTATGCCTCGGATGTATATAGGGCTGCAAAAACATCGATTGTATCGATGTTTTAATAATTTCCGATATATCGATGTATTTTTTTTAACAAGGGCGATACGAGGAGTAAACGGAGAAGGTGGTTATTGCGGGGAGGGATTGCTAGGCAAAGCGACGCCACAAACCGAGCCATCGCGTTCCGAAATATGGCTCGAGTCGTGACGGCTCCGTAGGAACAGCAAGCCCATCGTGCCAGCCCCCGCTCCGCAATACAACGAAGAAACCTACTTTCAGACACGAGTCATCCAAAACTCCAATTGCGCGTTCCGACTTAATTCGAGTTAGATGGTAGGCGATCCAGAGAACCGCCTGAAGATCTGCGTCCAGACTACGCTTGGCTCTATGCCTTTGTTTTTTATGACCTCTCGTCAAGGTCCTTTTTCTTCTTTCTGAGGATATTGCCGACAAAGGTCGAGACGGCAATCCAGCTTTCTTCTCGGTGGATCATTTTCTCGATCAAGTTATCCGGCGTTATTTGTCCGATGACTAGTTCAAGTTGGTGTCGCTCTTCGGTGTATTCTTTGCAATGGAATATTGTATGCTCTGCATTGTCTTTGGTGGAATCTCCGTACACGCAGCTTGCTTCCAGACTCTTCCCTATGGATTGTAGAAAGCTCCTGAAGTAACCGTGACCTGTTAGCATCTGCGTGGTATAGTAGTCTACGTCTCAGTGACTCCTTTGTATCCAGGTGCTTAATCCCGGAGTCCATTTTCCGGTGCTTGCATTAATCCACTTTTCTAGCCATCGGTCTAGTGTTTCTCACCGTGCGGACTGTCTGTTTATTCTTCCTCGTATTCGACTGTCGTATATTTTTTTTGCGCTCTCTGGCAAGCAAATCGATCGGTAATGCTCCCGCTATCACCAGGGCTGCAGCCTCTGATACGGTTCGGTATGCGCTGCATACCCTTTGGGCGGAAGTCCTCTGTGCTGCTAGTAAAGGCTTCGCCCTACAGGCGGCATCCAGGGAGTCTGCCCCGACTTCGCTTCTGTCTAGGAGTATGGCATTGTTCATATCCACCATCATGGTTTTCCGTTTTGATTGTAGAGGTCCGCCGATGCCGATGTCTCGGCAACCCTAGTTTTCGCGTATTGCAGTTGCTCAGAGTACATTAGTTTATTGTCTAGTCTCATACCAAGGTACTTGATCGATCTTTGGGTCTTAATATTCCACTCGCTGATTTACATGTTCACCTTTCACAGCGACCTAGCGGCCGCATACACTGTGGCTTCCCCATCCCCCAGCCAAATGTCAAGTACAGACAATTTATTGTCCAATATCTCCGGTGTTTATTATCCGAAAAACCAAAAAAAAATTAAACTATACATGTTGAGAATATTTTTTGCGAATTTAAGATGGAGGAGGATGCGATATCAAATGAAAAACATAAACTAGAGCTGCCTATGTAATACACGACCTAGCAAAAAAAAAATTACGTCCCTCTTATAGTTTCCGGCATCTAGGTATGGTATCCAGATATCGACTTAGCTCGTCGTCCTGATCAAAAATATATATTTACTTTGTGGGGTCTGCCACGCCTCCTTCTGCCTGTTTCATACATTTCTGAGTTGCACAAACTTAATAGACCCTTTTGTACTTTCTTAAGGTTAAAGTACAGGGTCTGAAAAAGCCCGGAAAGCAACACACAGTAGGAGACCCTGTACTTTGCTTTGCCTTGGGCGTGGATAGCAGCAGCAGCATATATATATGTATATATGTACAAACACACATACACGCATACACTTACAATACTCACACTTGCCTACATACTCGAAATTAAAAATCACGTATACGGCCGAGCGGCCGATTATCCAATATCTCCGATTGGGCTGCATATCACGTCAAACATTCTACGCTTCTTACGCTTCAGTCGTGCAAAGAAGGAAAACAGTGACTCTAAAACTGTACCAGCTAAGAAGCTAACAAATACTATCAGCGCGATTAAAAGCCACGTACATGTAGAAAACTTTATACAATCTAACTGAAGAAGAACCCGCAGCATTTAAAGAACGTCTTTAAACGTTACTAAAGAAGTACTCTCATAAATTAATGAAAATACACTAACAAAACGTCATTAACAAGAAGTAATCTTATGTGTAATGGTTGGATTAATTTATCAGATTGTGTTGTATTAAGTTTATTACACTCTCTAAGTAGGCTGTATTTTCCATATACACATCCTATATAGTCAAACAATTTTTAAGGTGAAAAGAATTCAAGCACAAAATGATTTGAACTGGATGAATAGATTTAACACTAAATTGAATATATTAACAAATCATATTATAATATATAACAAATCATTCGTTCCTAGGACCGGTTTAAACAAACTCGTAGCCAATACCAAACTGAAAACCGTTTAGGGTTTTGTCAGTTGTTTGCCGACGCAATGGGATGCAGTAATTGAGCTCGATGCGAGCACGCTCTGCCAGCTTGACAGCTATACCCATGCCATAGGAGCTACGGGCGTTGTCTGCAAAAAAAGAAACAAGTAAAATCATAATGCAATTACGATCAAATTAAATGAAGTTTGTTTTACTAACCTGTGCTAAACGAATTGCTATTTCCCATGTTGTAGAAGAAATGCATACGGAAATGATTGGCCAGGCCTTTAAAAACTCCGGCATATGGCAGGGGTGTCCATAAGTGAGCGCCAGCACACCAGAAAGTTTGGGCGCCAATGGGCGTGCCTTCGATCACGGGTCCAGCCCCGCCGTACTTAAAGCCACGTAACGTCAGCGGTCCGCCACAGTAGAAGAGATTTGGAAGGGGTAATACTGTGGTTTGTTTTGTTTCCTTGATAATCCCAACGCGACCGCAGAACTGGGCCACTAATCCTGAAAAGAGCGGTACATTCACTTCTCCATGTGCCGTGCTGCTGGTGTAGGCAATGTTGCCTCCCAAACCGCAATACTCGTTTACCGATTTCAATAATACGCCACGAGTGGGAAATACATTTCCATCGCGATTGTCAAAGATGAGCGAGTAGCGCAACAGGGATGCCAGTTTTGGTCCACAATGATCTCTTATAGCAAAGGGCACCGACTTATTCAGCAATCCCACGTCCTTGATTGAGTTCTCATACTGCAGCGAGTGTGTAAGCTGTATGCAATGTAGAAACAGTTTTGTAAAAGCGGTAATAATTAGATCCTTTAGTTGCTATAGAGCTTACATCTACGCCCAGCATGGTGTGTGCACTAAAGTCTAGCAAGTAGCCCATGTTGGTACTTTGAAACGAGCTTATGTCGTAGCGATCTGTTTGCCGAAATAGGCTGAACGAAATTCTGTAAGTGGAGGCATGAAATTAATTGAAATCTTTTTAAATATGTAGCATCCATCCTTACTCTGGTCGATTTTCGTGAAAACGTGTATGAAAGAAAGGTTTCCAAAACTTTAGCTGTAAATCATTAGCTCGGGTGCTGCTATAACTGCCTTGCAGCGAGATGCTCTCACCACGTCCAAGTATATTGGGTATGGTTAGCTCTGTGCGCAGTGAGCCTTCATTCTGGCCAATTTCTGTTCCGGCAGAGCCCATCATCCGTGTGTACTCATTGCCTTTGAGTGTTACCTCATAGCCTTGGGGTGTGGCATCTGAGCCTCGACTAATATCTATGTGCACGGTTACATCCTTGAAGATGCCCAGCTCATGCAGATACGATCTGGCTGCCATAGCCTCGATCATCATTTGTTGGAAATTTTGGGCCTTGAAGAGACCATCGGCTGCTCGCATAACATAGTCGTTGTGGGTGCGCAGTAAGCCACTTACTTTTACCCGATCTACTCTGGCTGATATTTTGGTCAAATCGTATTTACTGTTTGCATTCTTGGGCATGTCGCCGCTTCCTGCTCCACTCGTTTTTTGTGTCATTGTATACCTGTGAATAAAATAACAAAATATCATTTATTACGTTCTTGCAGATTGAACTGGAAAATCTCAACAGTGCTACGGATGAGATAAATAAACTCGAAATCGAATTGGAGGTAGATATTTACAAGAGCACACAAACTTATAATGGTTAATAACTTTATCTCAACAGGAAGCCAACTCAACGTTTCGCATACTTTTAAATGAATCTACGCGGCGCTTAAAGCTATCCTCCAAGAAGCTGGGCAACTGTATTGAAAAAGCACGCCCTTACTATGATGCTCTGGACAAGGCACGAGAGGCACAAATCGAATGCCAACAGGCGGCGGTCAAATTTCAGAGAGCAAATGGTGACCTCATTAAGAGTAACTTTTATTATATTCACTAAAGTAAATTTGCATTATAGAAATCCATGCAGCAGCTAAAGAAACGGTGGCCCTGGCAGAGCAGCGCTTCATGTCTAACTCACACGAATGGCAGTTCGACAATGCGTGGCAGGAGATGTTGAATCATGCCACTCAAAAAGTGATGGACGCAGAGAAACAGAAGGCCGATTACCATGCGGAGCATCAGCGACGCACACAACTCTTTCATAGCGCTGAACAGAAAGTCCAACAGTTGGAGGACCGTTTTCGACGCAGCATTAACAAGTCGCGCCCGTACTTCGAGGAGAAACAGGTGTGTCAGGATCAGTTACAGACACAAAAGAATCGCATACAAGAACTGCAGCAGCAGGTGGCTTGTGCCAAGGCGACATATTCAACGGCATTGCGAAATTTGGAGCTAATTAGCGAAGATATACACAGGCAGCGAGGTGATTATCCAACGTCAAGTGCCTCTCCTCCACCACCCGGACCACGTGAGCCAGGTGTAGGTGCTGAATTGAATACTCCGACTTCCACTGCATTACCATCTTTGCCCGATTTTCACACGGAACTGGAGAGATGCGACTATGCATCAATAGTGGGCAGTCAAATGTCATTGAGTGCAGGGGGTACCTCAACTCGTGCCCCGCCACAATTTGCTCTGGAAACGGAAGATGAAGAGGAGGATGATAATCTTTGCAATTATGATGAGAGCTCGACATTAGGCAACGAACTGCGTGGCATTGTCGATGAAGGCCAACTGGAAGCATTACGGCAAAGGGTCAAGATACTCGCCGTACGTCCTATTGAAGGCGGTGACGGTCAGCAGCAGAACGACGTATGGGAACATGAGCTAAAGGCCACTGTAGACAAGCTAGATCATCTGATGATGCTAAACGAAGCAGCCAAACATCAACAACAACAACAGCAACATGCGTTGCATAAATCTAAAGAGCTGCGACCCGATTCCCTTGGTGCCGAGGCGTTCAAACGTCATAGTGATAACGATATCGAAGCTAAAGTCGTGACATTCAAGATTAGTGCTACGCCTGCTTCTATTGCCCAAAGTATGCCCGTAACGCCGCAGCATATTCCTCCTCACGTTGCCACAGCATCCATAAAGAAGCTGCAACAACAGTTGGCACCGTTGCCATCTGTCAATGTTTCTATGCGGGAGCTGCCACTCCTAGCGAGATTATCCAACGAGCTTCTGGATCGCAGCAATGCTGCAATGGGGAGCATGCGCAGGCAACTGCGCCGAAGATCTCTCGAGTAGCTACTACATCAGACAACCCGAACATCATTCATATATCAAATTAAGAGTTTATTTATATTAAATGAGTTGTAATTCAGAATGTCGCATTTAATTCCCAATGAACACATACACAATTTACATAAAACACCTCCCCCTCCTCATATCTAATTAAACTATATTCTACTTAATGTGGACGAATAGAATTTCTATCGTAAATGTTTCTCAAATTGTTAATAATTGCTTTATGTTGTCTAATGTAAAAACAGAACTTATGAATAAGCCGCTTGTTTAAGTTAATGTTAATATTTAAATGGAAAGAAAGGAAAAGCGAAATGCCACCACTAAAGGAAGAGAACATTTTTAGTCCAGAAATGCCACAAAAAGAAAATTGAAATGAACTTGATTATCCATTTAAGCGAAATTCTCCAATATTATGAAATATCTATGCATATTATTAAAGGAATAAGAATAGGTGAACAAGTATTTCTGTATCTGTAGTCAGAATACAATTTCAAATTACAAAAAAAATTAAAGTACATTTTCAATTGTTTAAATTTGTTTTTATCTTTGGACAATAAATTCTTCAGTTATGTATTATTTACGCTGGCCGTTTTTAGCCGCTCTTACTTGGCGAAATTGAATAGTTTAAGAATGATGTCATTCTACCATTAAAACTGCATCAAAAATCTATAAATGCCAAAAACCATAATTTGGGAACAAATAAAATTAAATTATGTAAGTACTTTGCCTATCCAAGCTCTCGTTCTTGCTCACCTGGGCTCTCTTGTTGCTTCTGTTACCCAAACACGACGTTTACAATTTCTGAAATAAGTTGTGTATTCCAATAAAAATAAAAACCAGACTAAAAGTTGCAATTGCTGTGAAGATTTTTCAACAAATATCTTACAACTAGAAATGAACGCACGCGTGCGACAACAAATATAAGCAATTAGAGATGAGCGATAGCAGTGTATTACGAGTTACATTTAAAAAGCTTGTACGGAGCTGAAAAGTTCGTTTATCGAATGACGTTAAGCGTTACCACATCATTTTGACAAACAAATGGTTGTTAACAATTGAATTTTATTGATAATTGGAAAAACGGAGAGAACATCTAAAAAACGAGATAGTCGAAAGCAAACTTTGGATGAATAATAAAAATAATACGCGGCGGAATACATGCACATATAGTAGAGTTGTGCATTATAGTCAATTCTTGAATTAGTTCATTTGTTCAATACATAGTGAACGAACGGAACTTTCGTATCGTTCTTTAGTCATCGTTCCCTAGTCTCGTTCCAGTTCACTCGTTGTGCCAAGAAATATATATGCCATAAGGCATATGTTAAGTTCAAAATTGTGTTATACGTTTTTACTGAATTGTGGGTGAAGGAGAAATGGCATCCACAATCGAAACTTGTTTGTATCCGAAATACTATTTGCCAGTTACCGATAGTCCGCGTCATCGATAGCTAACGATAGTTTTTAACCTTCGATAACTACCGATAGTTTTCGATAGTGTGTTAAATTATATATATCTATAAAACTGCAAACATTGTTTTTAATTATAATGTCACAAAACTAACATTTTACCAAAATAATTAGATAAAGAAATAACGCATGATGTATAGATTGATTTGGGATGCATTTTTTCTGGGAAAGGTGAACTTCGAAGAGCACAGAAACATTGATAATCATATTCATCTTCATTTTAATCCAGATCAATACAACTTATTTAAATAAACGAATTTGAGGGCTAGAGAGGAACTTGGAAGCGAGACTAGTGATCACAATCAGAGATTTATAGGCTTTTTCCACAGTATCATTCAGAAAATTCACATTCGTCGAATGATGGTGCTTCCACACGCAAAGCTCATTCACATTCTCATTCGCCTTTTGCCCAATAAATTAGCTGCTACGCTTGTCACAAATATTTTTTTTATTTATAAATATTTCATTCAAATATTTTTTTTGGCGCACAATTTATGCGTCACTTTCATTGGCCGAATAGCTGGATATAGAGGTGATAGCACGAAATCATCGATTTACATCGCGTGTTCGATAAAAAAAATACTGAAAAATTGAGCTTGTTTTGTACGAATCGACACAGCTTTACTCGACAGATATCGACTTTTGACAGGAATTTATCGATGCTTTTGAAGAGAACATTCAATTATACCCAAATTCCACGAAAGTAATATTTATGCATTGTTGTGCCTTTTTGCTTTTTTTGTCATTTATTCATTTCAAAGTAAATCAGCTGGATTGCCATTTCCCCCGAACTACATCGTGTGTGAACAAACGTTGTTTACATTCAGCTAAAACATAAGATCTGTTTCGAATTTGGATTCCGAACGTTTAACTGTTCTGACATTTGCCTTTGAGCAGTCTTAATGCAAACGATTTTGCAAATTTAGCATGTAAGTCCGGAAAGAATGTTTTTTTCTTTGAAAACGGTTGCACTTTAAGAGGAAGATTTCTGAGTCACATAAAAGTTGCTTTTTTAGGCACTTAATTCTCCACGAGAAAAGCTCTTTTCAGACTATTATTGGTTTGTACAAGAATGAAAAAAATATAATTTTTTAATTTGAATCAAAATGTAACACGATAGGGGAAAAAAAGGATTATAAAATTAGAATAGATGTCTAATTCAATTAATTTTAAATTTAGGTTAAACACTTTCTGAACACGTCCGACTTGCACTTTGGTAATGTACAAACTAAGTAAATTTGTGCATTTTCAAGGTATTTAAAGTACAGGGTCTAAAAATGAAAAACGTTTTGTACTAAAAACATCGCTATTTTCTCAATGTTTTTAGACCCTGTACTTTAAAAAAGTACAAAAGGGTCTATTAAGTTTGTGCAAATGACATTTGTGTGTAACAGGCAGAAGGAGGCGTGGCAGACCCTATAAAGTATATATATTCTTGATCAGGACGACGAGCTGAGTCGATATAGCCATGTCCGTCTATTTGAACATCGAGATCTCGGCAACTGTAAGAGCTAGAGACGTAATTTTTTGTTTGGTTCGTGTATTACATAGGCAGGCCAAGTTTATGTTTTTAATTTGATATCTCATCCCCCTCCCCCTCAAATTTACAAAAATGTTCTTAGCATATACAGTTTTAGAGTCACTGGATTTCTTTATTGTACACATAAAGCTTTAGATGCTTTGCAGGTTTGGTGCGAGTTGCAGCCCAATCGGATAATAAACACCGGAGATATTGGACAAACAATTTTCTTTACTAGGCAGTTGGCTGGGTGAGGGGGAAAGCTGTACGCTGGCACTAAGGCGTATACGTGATTTTTGATTGTGAGTGTGAATTTCTATATGAGTATTGGTTATTGTTTGTATTTCAGTGTATATTTGTATGTATAAATGTATGTGTGTATGTATAAGTGCATGTGTATGTGTATGTGAGTATGTACATATATGCTGCTGCTGTTATCGACTCCCAAGGCAAATCAAAGTACAGGGTCTGCCACTGTCGGTTGCGTCCGACTGTAGCTTTCCGAGTTTT
The DNA here is from genome assembly GCA_035045005.1 of Liodrosophila aerea. Lineage (NCBI taxonomy): Eukaryota > Metazoa > Arthropoda > Insecta > Diptera > Drosophilidae > Liodrosophila > Liodrosophila aerea. Next base: position 53,353 of record JAWNNL010000284.1, read on the forward strand.
TTTTTAACCATCGATGTTTCTCTACCGCTACCACGGTGTTAGATGAGGTTTCGACTTGTAAAAAGGAAATAAGTATCTATTTAAAATTATATGTACATTTTTATTCATAATAACATTGAATTAAATTAATTAAATCGCAAAATACAAAAATGTATTCATTCATTCATTCATGTGTGAAATTTGTTTGTTTATACATATGTACGCTACACGTATAACTGCAAGATATTCAAATACTTTGTTTATTGCTTAACATTGTTTACTTTAGTGCACTTGATGCCTTTTGATTGCAATTTTCGCATGATATCAAGTGCCTGTTGTTTTTTGTTAATAGCTGTAACATCAGCTAGATTTTCGCCGATTTCCCGATTCTTATGGCGTTTAACTTCCACACCGTAGGCCCTTAGTTTATTAAGAATTTGCTGTGTGTTGCCGTTCGATACATTTGAAGTTGGTATGACAACCATCGGGGGAGGTGGTTTTGAATTTAGTGTTGCTGCAGGTACCGTAGGTATTTTTGTAGCATCCAGATTTATCTCATCCTCAACCACGTTGTTTACCACATTACAACCATTTGTTGTCGCAGGTCGCTTTGATCTAATAAAATTATCATGTCTTTTACGTGGCTTTGGACTTGCCAGAATTGTTCGCTGAGTAGGCTCGGAATGTCGTTTTGCTGGTGACTGGGATGATCGTTGCTGAATTTGTTTCACTTCATATTTATCCTGTTTAATTGACTCCATCATTTTATGGTATGCAGATATTTTCACCACATTCTCTTTGGCATTGGTGGGCAATTCCTTGGCTTTTGCTGGTGCCGTTCGAGTCCCGTCTGAGTACCACCGCGGATCTTCCAGTTCCGCTTCCCAGTCAATGTCGCATATGCTACCCTTACGCACTGCATCGGGTTCATATATGAATATCTGAAAAAAAAATCAGATAGTGTTAATTTTGTGGAATGAGAGAAACACCATTCAGACTAACCTCTTGGTTCCCATTTATTAGTCTTGTCTCTCGCTTTTCATCGTCATAATGTAGTTCATTTATGGTCGTGACAATATGTTTAACGCCCAGGCATTTGTTGAGATGTGTTTGAAATGCTTGCAAGGACATATAATGATGCTGGCAGGAGCGGCATAGCATGATTAAACGCTTCTGCTGATCATATAGAACGTCCCCGAAGCGCACAAGTCGCATCGATTTAAATGGTCGAGACCCGTTCATTTGTGTATTAGCAAAAACGGGACAAATCAAATTCCTAATAGGCGTAGTTGTTTAAAGTTAAATCTTTCCCTACGTATTCTACATTTTCATTTACCTAAACATCAACATGTATTATTCTATAAACCGACCTCCACAATTTTATTGAATACCAATACACATTTATTTATGATTTCTTTTTTATCTCATTTCAAATGCATTTAAAAACTTAGAAATTTAGGCGTCTTGTTTATTATAAATTGAGGTGACTAGCCGATAGGGCTGTAAAAACATCGATGTCAACATTGATGTCATCGATGTTTTAATAATTTTCGATGTATCGATGTATATTTTCAACATCGATGCATCGATGCACTGCATCGTGAAAAGCTAAAGCACGAGTAGGTACAGTTTCAATTCATTTTATTTTGCCTAATTTTATTATTATTTCCGTAAAATACATTTATATAAATATGAACAAAACCTTATCTCTTTATTTTGTAAATAAAACAGTAAATGTAGTATATTTTCTACCAATTTCTTGTTGATATCAACGACTTTAATATTTGTCGATGTTTTATAACATAGATGATTTCAACAGTTTAAAACATCGAGGTATTCAACATGTTTTTGCAGCTCTACTTGCCTATATTTCCTCATTCGACATATTTGCGATAAATTGTGGCGGTCGGCATGGTTGCCACATTTGGCGTTTTTGCTAAAAAAAATTGCGCTTTTTGTGGGTTGGCGCTATAACATTTTTTTTTTAAATTGCCATTTTCGTCGATAAAATGGTTTTAGTTAAAAAGTAAATAATAATATAACGCAATATCTACTTATTCTCATATACAGAGAGTTTGACTATTAACAATTCTAAGGTCATTGGTGGGGATGTTGGGCAACTCCGAAATACCGTATCTAGCCAGCCAAACCATTTTATTTTTTTCAATTAATAACTATACTAACTAAGCTTTTGACGTCGAGTATGTTAAAATTAACAAATATATACAGTGGCTCCATCGCATAATCGGACACGAATTTTCTTAACATAAATATGCTCTAAAACTATACAAAAAAACAAAAACCATAAATTTTCGATAAACACTCTTAATATTCACACAAAAACAAAATTAAATCGATATTTGCCATATATATGCTTACGTAATTGCTGTTTATATTCGCGGGATCGCCAGGTTTTTCCGGAGCAGAGATTGAGATGAGTCCAATTAATGTCGCGTAACAGACTCCAAATTTAATTTTCTTTTAGAAAGATGTCTACTGGCTCCCGATTCAGAATACTGTTTTGAAACTCATCTACAAAAATGGGCCAATTTAATTACCGAGGTATAGCTAAGTTGTCGGCAATCCCAAAATTATTTGAAAAAAACTCGGAAAGCTACAGTCGGATTCAACCGACAGTAGGAGACCTGTACTTTCCTTCGCACACACACACGCTAACAAACACTCGCACATGCACACATATCGTAAAGTCGCACGCAACTACACATACGCTCGCGCTGCTCCCCCCTTACCTAGTACAGAGAATTGAATCATGAATATCTCCGGTGTTTATTATCTGATTGAGCCACAATTCACAGCACAGATAAAGATTATCATAAGATTATCGTATGCCAAAGTTTGTATCTTTAAAATTGTGGGTGTGGTAGCTTTTCGCGGTTTTTGTTGGGTAGGGGGGGGGGGGGGAGGTATTAAAAATCTAACACAAACTTGATCTGCTTGCACTATAGGGGCATCTAACTGCCAAATATGATGTCTCTAGCTCTTACAGTTTCCGAGATCTAGGTGTTCATACAGACGGACAGACAGACGGACATGGCTAGATCGACTCAGCTCGTCGTCCTGATCAAGAATATATATACTTTGTGGAGTCGGCCACGCCTGCCTGTTACATACATTTCTGACTTGCACAATCTTAATAGACCCTTTTGTACTTTTTTAAACAAACAAACTTTTTGCAACATCTCTGTAAGTCAATCATCTCCCCTTCCTAATATGGCTTTGTTAAGAGTAGGTCAACGACGACAAACCTGATGGAATTTATCTCCCTGGTAAATGATGCATTCCTGATCAAAAGCAGACTGATGTCAATTACACCGACTTCAGTAAAGCATTAGACTCGGTACACAATGATCTCCTTCTTCACAAGCTCAATTTAATGGGTTTTAAAATTTTTCAAATTTTGGATATCGTCCTACCAGAAAGAGAGGATACAAAAAGTTTTGCTTAGAAACCACCTTTCTAAACCTATTTTTGTCTCCTCTGGTGTTCCTCAAGGTAGTCATTTAGTGCCCTTGCTTTTTATTCCGTTCATTAAAGACCTTCCTCAGGTTATCATGAACTCTCACATTCTTATGTACGCAGATGATGTAAAACTCATTCTTTCGTATAATGTCCCTGCATCTTCACAACATCTGCAAGATGATTTGAACTCAATGCATCGTTGGTGTGCATCAAATTTACTACTTCTAAATAAAAGTAAATGCGTTTTCATGTCATTTCATAGAATTTGTCCCTTTCTTACAAATTATATAATATGATTGACAATGCAGCTCTGCAACGTATTTCAACCGTCGAAGATCTTGGTGTACTCTTTGATCTTAAATTAAGCTTCACGCTTCATATTTCATCTATCACGAATACAGTTGCGGATCTAGGGGGGAGGGGGGGGGGGGCGAAAGGGGCAAGCGCCCCGGGCGCCAAATCTAAGGGGCGCAAAATCGTGCTCGAGACCAACACTGTATGTTTCGAAAATTCATATTTTCCCGCGGCGCTATACGCATGTAAACACTACCTATATAATACAAGTGCGTGTTTTTGGATATGTGTGATCATATGGGAAGACGGCGCTTGAAACGTCATAACAAAAACTTCCTTAGAGAGATTGCGAGTTGTATTCGTGGAAGGTTAACATCGCATTTCGTAAATGGAAGTGGCGTAGGGCAAATCCGCAGTGAAAGGCAAAACAACTCTAACTCTCTAACATCGCCTTTCAATCGAGGTAGAATTTTTTTGAGGTATTTTATTAGGGTATTATTTGCAGAAAATCATTTTTTTCTTCTATAAATTATAGGCAAGGAAAACATTGAAGTTTCCACTCGCTTTGCTAGCTTGAGAGTGCTGAATGAGCGCTTCGGATTTTTCTTCGACTTCAAAGAATATCTTGATGACGATAAAGAAATTTTGGATAGAAAACTATTAGGAGTCAACGATAGATGCGAATTATTAGCCAAAATTTATTCCAATGATTTGAACGGGTAGGAATTGTTTGACGATATCAAAGATGTTATTTTTCTGCTGAAAAGAGCCGATAAAATGGGAAAAACTCTTGATCTCACTCCAAAAGGAATATTATTATATATTTCATCGTTGGGATTAGAGGCGTACAAAACACTTTTGACGGCGTTGAAAATTTTGCTGACTCTACCATTGTCTGTGGCTTCATGTGAGCGATCATTTAGTAAACTTACATTGATAAAATCTTATCTCCGCACAACTATGAACCAAGACAGGCTGTCAAATTTAGCTATACTTTCCATCGAAAATGAAGTAGCAGCATCACTTGACTACAATGATGTTCTTTTACGTTGCATGTAACAAAATAATTATAATGAAATACAATTCTTCGTACATATGAGCATTAGATAATTAATAAACCTCCACACACTCAAAATACTTTGAATGTTATTCATATAAAAAACAATTTATCACGTGCATACGGCAGAGGGGCAGGGGGGGGGGGGCGCAAATTTCCCGCTTTGCCCCAGGCGCCAGCAACCCTAGATCCGCCACTGCACGAATAAGGCCAAAGGTGTCCTTGGATTTATTAAACGTTTGTCCAAAGAATTCAATGATCCCTATGTTACTAAGTTGCTTTACCCAACGGCCTATTCTTGAATATTCAAGCCTGTTCCCATTTACGAATTCGATTTACTTTTTGAAAAAAATGGGGTTCCAAATTTCAATTTATCGTTTTCGATTAGCTTCATATTTGGTCCATATCGAAATAGATTAGTTTCGTGTGTAAGTACAATAAACAATTTCGTTTCTTGAAAACGTACATCGAATTTAGGAACCCCATTTTTTTCAAAAAGTAAATCGAATGATCGAATTCG
>JAWNNL010000287.1:0-20171 GCA_035045005.1 Liodrosophila aerea
TGTATATATTTGGAATATATGTATGGGAATGCGTGCATTAAAAATTAATAAAAACGAATCCATATTATTTACGGTCCATTTAAGATAACTTGGAGATATTTTCATTATAATAAAAGTTATTTCAAAATATAAGTTAAATTGAAGAAAAAAAACCAATAACAATAAAAAAAAGCACCATTGCACCAAAGTTTAGTTCACTGTGGCAACCGTGACTGTAGCGTCAACAAATTAAAATATGCCCGCCAGCATCAAAATTATGACAAGCTGCAAGTACGAAGTAAGACGCAAAATGCAACAGGCAACACAAGCAAATGTTGTTGGCAACTCAAGAAAACCGTTGCATATGCAATGTTGCCAACAAAATAATTATTTCTGTTGTTGACAGCCAGACAGATAGCAGCAGCAGCAGCAGCAGCAGCAGCAGCAACAATTTGCGTCAAAGCAGAGACAACAGCAATAACAGCAACAGCAGCAACAACTACTACAAGTACAAGTACAAGTATTGTTGTTCTTGCTGCTGCTCTATAATTTGAAGCGTGAAAGATCAAAAAAGGCGCAACAAAGATGAGTAGCCGCAGCAGCAGCAGCGGCAGTACTAGCAACAAGCAACAACAGCAGCAACATGTTGCCAGTGTGCTGTTTTTTTTTTCACTGGCCTGCAGCCAACAAGCAGGAATCAGCTACCAGAAGTCAGCATCTTGGCATCATCCACAGATCTTTGCATCTTGGTGGTCTCCGCTCCCAATAACTGCCGTCTGTTCGCAGCCAACTTCAAGTGCAGTTGCTGCTGCTGTCAATCTTTGGGGAAGGCAAATGGAGCTTCTGTTTGTTATTGTTTTTGTGACTACACACACACACACACACACACACAAACATATATACATACATGTATATAATTGCATATAGCGCCAGTTGCAGTTCCGGTCGGTTGAGTTTTTTTTTTCATCTCCCTACCCTGGCTGGGGCCGCCAACTTCTTCTTCTTCTTGATGTCGTTGTTGTTCTTGGTGTTGCACGCGCTTTCTTTTTTGCGGCGCCGCCGCCAGAGACGAGAGAGTCTGCCTGTGTGTGGTCGGCGTGTGTGTGTGTGTGTGTGTGTGTGATTGGTGAATGGCATGTTGCCACCCAAGTTGCCAACTGTGCCTTGGTTGGCTGGTCAGACTTAATAGCCGCTTTCATTGGCCAAAGCTTGAACATTCAATCAGAAGACCACACACGAAGCCCCTGCAGACGACGAACACGACTACGATTGCGTTGACGCTGACGCTGACGCTGCCGTCGACATCGACAGCGACATGCGCAGCAGCAGAGACAGCAGCCGGCTTCGTTTATGCAACATGCTCCATAGGCTCTGCCTCTGCCTCTGACTCTGCCGAACAGTAGCCGCAAGTAATTACAACAACAACCGAACAACTGAACCTATTAAGCTATATCGGAAACGGATATCGCTAATGAATAATTTGCATATTTATGTGGCCATAAAAATGCTACAACTTTTTGGTCTGCTCTCTGCCAAAATCAACTCAAGTTCTACTACTTTTTGTAATTCATTTGTAATTACGTTTCATTAGTTTATTTATGCGAGTAATTTACTAAATTATTTAAGAACTCAACTATAATAATACCTATTCGTAAAGTCTGTATAAGTTATGACGATGTTTTATATTTAAAATATTTTGAAAGCTTTTATCTAGTATCTATATTCTCTCCTCAAGACTGAATTACAGAAGGAAGAAATAGAAAACATACAGCATGTCCTATATTCCTATCCCATTCTCTGCACTCCTTAGAAGGAGAACCCAATTCCTGGGTAGACCCTTCTTTGAAGAAATGGGCAGAGTAGCTAGTCAAGCACTAGAGGATCTGGCCTTTTTTACTGAGTTAACGGACTGGTTCCGAAAACGCTTAACGGAAGTAGTAAGTAATTGAAAGATAGTCCTTTTTAAAAGCTCTCTCCCATCCCTTACCTTCTTCCAGGCATCACTATGGATCATTAGACCTCTAGAAGCTCTCGACTACATATGTCAAGCAGACTGGTACCATATTGGAAATGAGCCAGGCAAAAAAGCAAACCGATATATGAAGGTATATTTTGACAAGGTTCAGATAGGTTATACAATTTGTAACCTATTCTATAAATTAACGATAACGGTACATTGTCATAAAATGGGAAGAGGAAGAAAAGAAACCGATGATTAGTTTTGAAATTTGAATACATTCAGATAGGTAATCCTAATCCTATAAAAAGATATAGATGACAGTACTTGACCCATTTTAAATTTTAAATAGATTCAGAGAGGTAATACAATCTGTAACCTATCTAATAATATAGATAACGACAAGAGTTTCCCATAGAAAATTGGAAAGTAACGGTCGAAAACCTATGTATAGTTTTGACTACATTCAGGCTGTTAATGCAATTTGCTACCTCTACTATAAAAAAGATAATGATTATATACTTGCAAAACATTCATTTTAAAAAGCTCAGACAAAGTGACAATACTATTTTGTGCAGTGTATCGGTAGGATTTGCGTGTTTTTATAGCTGTACAGCACCGTTTTTGGAGCAAGCAGCAATACGATACAATTGTTACGTGCTCGAAATTGGCTGCCCACCCAAAAATCAAATGAGTAAAGCAGAAAGCAAATATAAAACTGAAAACAAATCTGGCATGATTGTGGGCATGGCAAGGGGGTGCGGTATGGGGGGTGTACGGCATCATAGGAAATTAGCTATAAGATAGAAGCATTTTCAAAGTATTTTCTTTATGGGCCGACTGTGGAGCACGTTGGGCCCACCAACGAAGCCCCAATGGCAGCGATGCCATAATAAATGATCGAGGTGTGTGTATGCGCGCGCGCGTGTGTGTGTGCTGGTGTGTGTGTGTAAGCGTAGTGGGTATTGCTTTGCGGCGTTGGCGGTGCCGTTTGATTGATGCGCTTTTGGTGCTGCGTCTGTGACGGCGGTACAGATTTATATTTTTTCACGCACTTGGCTGATGTAGCTGTTGCTGTTGTTGTTGTTGTTTTTGGCATCTTTATGCTTCAACACAACTGTCAAAAGATTTGCCCATAGCATCATCAACAACAGCAACAACAGCAACAGCAAAGGCCACTTCAGCCCCGGTGTTCTGTGCTGTTTGCAACATGCTGTGATTTTTATCGCCGTCACACACGATGTGTGTGGCCTCTCGTCCCCTGCCATTCCGCCTCATCTCACTCCAGCTCAACTTCAATTTCAGCCCAATTCAATGTCCATGTCCATGCCCATGTCCATGTCCAAGCTCTGTCCAAGCCTCAGCCTTGCCCGGCACTTCATTCTCCTCGAGTGCTCAGTGTGAGTTTGAGTGCGATTGGAATTGGGATTGGGATTGGGATTCGTTGGACTCGCTGCTCGTGTTTCATGCCTGTCACAGAGTCTACCGATGCTCAATAACCATAATTAATTGGTCTGTTAACCTTATGTGACCATTCTGGTTGCTAATATCCTGGTACTCTTCCCGATCTTCCCCTGCTCGGGGTACAGTCAATGTAGGTCGTTTGAGCAAGTTCTTTATTTATTTATTTAAAATAAAGTGAATTAGTAGTACACTTAGAAAACTAAAGTCTTACATAACATAGAACATAACATAAGTTAATTGGTCAATCAGTCAGGATATAATTTTCTATATATTAAATGGATTTTGTTGACTTGTGTTTTATGTGTTTTTAATAAAACTTAACCTTGGTTTATATGGCTTAGATTATTTCTGATTAGGAAGTCTAGCCGGAACCTGTACCGGAACTGGAATCCGAGACGAACCGATTGAAATGGAGAACCGTAATAAAAAAAACCTTTTATATTTGTGACCAAAAGAAAGAAAAGAAGAAAAAGAAAAGGACCGATATATCGTATCTGTATCATTTCGATATTTTGCACCGCTATTAAAGCATATACAGCAGTGTTGGAAAGGCTACTTAGAAGAGGGCTACTCAACACTCGCTGACTAAAAAGTTTAGATCTGTACGGAGCAAAAATTAATTCACCTTGTAAATTAGAGTTGTGTACCGTACCGATACACAGTAAAACGTAAGACCCGAGTTTTACTGTGTATAGGTAAGACCCGAGTTTTACTGTGTATCGGTACGGTACACAACTCCAATTTACACAACTCTCCGTACAGATCTTAACTTTTTAGCCAGCGAGTGTTGAGTAGCCCTGTTCTAAGTAGCCTTTCCAACACTGCTGTACCACTGCATTTTGACAACTTCACACGTGCTTAATTTCACGAGATAAAATTAATTTTTTCTAATCTCATTACATCCTTTATTTGACGTAATAAAAGTAATTTGTTCTAATTGCATTAAATAAAAATGGATCCCTACAAAACTGTGCTAGGTCGCGTTGTGGTCAAAATGTTGGAAGATAAGAACTGCAAAGTGGAGCCAAATATGCTAGACACTTTCGCTAATCTGCTGGAGCGCAGTAAGTATTCCGATAGATAAAGTTGGTAGGAACTGTACAGTGATATGAGAATCTGATACATCGTCTGTTGGCAGAACTCCGCTCAATTGCAGTATGTATCTCGAACGGTGGAGTACATGCTGGACGGTCTCAAGCATGCTACTACGATGTGGAGCGTGCCTTCGAGCTGTTGGGTATAGAGGCAGAGGATTTACAGACCGTGGTGAGTGCTGCACCCAATGCAGTACCGATCAAAGTGGAGACTGTGGCGGTGTCAGAGGAAGAGTTACATACGGTGGCCCTAAATATACTGGATCCTCCAGATCTGGAGGAGGAAATTTGTAGTCCTGCACATATACCACCGCATCTTCCACCATATCCAGCTGCGTTTACCTATAAAAACACTAGAGTAAATGCGGTGGTTGACACTGGCTATGTAGTTGAACGGGAACGTTCAGCAACACGAAAGCTTAATATGCAACGTGCCCTGAATTCATACCGATCCAATGATGCCCAATTCGAAGCACTGGTTTTTGGAAAATTCACCCTTGAGGAAGCTGATAAAAGTGAGTAACTTGGGTATACTTTTGATAATAATGGTAACTATTGACCGATGCTGGTAGTGATGAAGGACCAGATGCCCAAAACTAAGACAGCGGCCATGCAAGCTCTTGCGCCCCAGGATGATCTCTGGCATAAAAAGATATATAATGCCAAGTATCAGACTAATCCGAAAAGTATGTGCACTGTATTTAGAATTATCACCAAGTTTTGCCAAGGGTTTCCCATTTTTCAGGCCATTTAAACCGATTTGTTAGGTTAGCAGAAGGGCGTCATCCGGACTCAGATCCACCGGAAGAAGAAACTGAAGAGGTCATAGTTGAAGAGGACTCCGTAAAGGATACGGAGGACTCGGTAGAGGATACGGAGGACTCGGTAGAGAATAAGAATACGAGGTACATGGTCACTACCGAGTATATGGGGGACTCGTTAGCGGATTCGGAGGACTCGGAAGAAAATACGGAGAACTCGGTAGAGGATATGAAGGACTCGGAAGAGGATAAGGAGGACTCGGAAGAGGATAAGGAGGACTCGGAAGAGGATAGGGAGAACTGGGTAGAGGATATGGAGGACTCGAAAGAGGATCTGGGGGACTCAAAAGAGGATATGGAGGACTCGGTAGAGGGTACGGGTTACTCGGTGGAGTATACGGAGGACTCGGGGGACGATATGGAGGACTCGGTAGACGATCTGGAGGACTCGGTAGAGCATCTGGAGGACTCGAAACAGGATCTGGAGGACTCGAAAGAGGATACGGAGGACTCAGAAGATGATACGGAAGACTCGGAAGAGAATTCGGAGGAGGAAGATCTTGATAATAAAGAAGTAAATAATTTTGGAGCTGGATTTGTCGATGTTGACGCAGATTTGTACCTTTCTTCTGAAGACGATTAGGACACTACAGGATATAGGAAATGAAAATCTATATATAGTATATTAAAGAGAGATTGCAATAAGTAGAAATAAAGCAGATTTGATTTCATGGTGCTTATACCAGTATAAGGGTAGATTATTTTGATCCTATTCATTCCACTTTCACTCTGCACTATAGCCCTTATTTAGTCATTTAGAGCTGCAGTCGAGTACAAAATTTAGCAGAATATTACCACGAAATTATACTGGGTCTAAAAAATGGCAATTCCCTTGCAAATGCGAGCTCTTATGAAGATATACACTAGTGTGTTACTAGATACGGAAACGAAAAGAGTTTATGAACGCTAACAGAGGACACATACTACACATATATACACTGGCATACACATTCGTGCACGAGTGTGTTTATATTCTATTCGTATTCTACATAACAAAATCGTAAGCAAGGTATCTCGCTTATCAGGAGGAGGCACACCTTTGCATTGATTGGGAGCGAGTGGGAAGCGTTTACATAAATTCATAAAATTATTGCCCGTAATCAGCATTATACATTTGTAAAAAACCACATTACATAGGCAGGTCAAGTTTATTTCAAATGTTTGAAAAGTCACCCCCCTCCCCATCAAATTGGCAAAAATATTCCCAACATGTACAGTTTTAAAGTCACTGGATTCATTTTTTGCAAGAATAAAGCTTTAGGTGCTTTGATGTTTGGTGCGATTTGCAGCTCAATCGGATAATAAACACCAGAGATATTGGACAAACAATTTTCTGTACTGGCCATTTGGCAAGGGGAGGGGGAAGTCACAGTGTAAGCGGCCACTAGGGCGTATGCGTGATTTTTGATTGTGAGTATGAATGTCTGTATGAATATTGGCTATTGTTTGTATTTGAGCAAATAAGTGTGTGTATAGATGTTTGTGTGTATGTGTGTATGTATAAGTGCATGTGTATGTGTATGTGAGTATATGCTACTGCTGTTATCGACGCCCAGGGCAAACCAAAGTACAGGGTCTCCTACTGTCGGTTGCGTCCGACTGTAGCTTTTCTGGTTTTTTTTTTATAATTGTAGAATTGAATACAATATCTTATAACTTGGCTGGCTTTTAGCTATTGCAGTTATGACTACTTTACTAAGTACTACTACTTTCTTCTTCACTTCCATTAACCTTGTTCTAACCCAAACAACCAATGAGCCATGTAAGAATGTAAGTCTGTATGCATGTATTTATGTATTTGTGTATGTATGTATGCATGTACACACAGTTATATACGGTCATCTTGTTAATGACTAACGTCAACAGCTATAAAACCCAAAACTCCAACAAGGTCACAACAATTGCGAACGGACATTAAAACCCATACAACGACAATTCTGTGAAATCGTATGAATACGAATAGGAATGCCAACATATGCAAAGGTCAAACACACACACACACACACAGTCTCAAGAGACATAAGTAAACACACTGCACGTGCTATTTATAAGGAAAACGTGGTGCCCAAAATGATATATGACCAGTGGTCAGTTTACACGGCTCGTTGCCATTTGCATGTCAACAAATACTGTGCCGTGTAACCGTGACGGGGTTTGTGGGTAAATAAGATTCAGATTCGGTTCTAGGATTATGCCAAGTACTTGTAAATATATGGCGTATAGATGGGGTCACAGATACAGATGCCAATAGACAGTCAGATGCAGATGCAAACAGAGATACAAATAGAGATACAAAAACAATATGGATTCAAATATAAAGATGTAGAAGGACATTTACACAATGTCATTTAAAGTGATAAAAAACTCGGAAAGCTACAGTCGGATGCAACCGACAGTAGGAGACCCTGTACTTTCCTTTGCACACACACACGCTAACACTCACACAAGCACCCATAGCGCAAAGTCGCATGCAACCACACATACGCTCGCGCTGCTCCCCCCTTACCTAGTACTGGGAATTGAATCTTGAATATCTCCGGTGTTTATTATCCGATTGAGCCACAATTTACAGCACAGATAGAGATTATCATTAGATTACCGTATGCCAAAACACAAGTTTGTATCTTTAAAATTGTGGGTGTGGCAGTTTTTCGCGGTTTTTGGGGGAGGGGGGGGAGGTATCAAAAATCTAAAACAAACTTGATCTGCTTGCACTATAGGGGCATCTAACTGCCAAATATGATGTCTCTAGCTCTTACAGTTTCCGAGATCTAGGTGTTCATACAGACGGACAGACGGACAGACAGACGGACAGACGGACAGACGGACAGACGGACAGACAGACAGACGGACATGGCTAGATCGACTCAGCTCGTCGTCCTGATCAAGAATATATATACTTTATGGGGTCTGCCACGCCTCCTTCTGCCTGTTACATACATTTCGGGCTTGCACAATCTTAATAGACCCTTTTGTACTTTTTTAAAAGTACAGGGTCTAAAAAATGTGAAATAAAACATATTTAGACCCTGTACTTTAAAAAGTACAAAAGTCTATTAAGTTTGTGCAACTCAGAAATAAATGTAACAGGCAGAAGGAGGCGTGGCAGATCCCACAAAGTATATATATTCTTGATCAGGACAACGCGCTGAGTCGATCTAGCCATGTCCGTCTGTCTGTCTCTCTGTCTGTCTGTCCGTCTGTATGAACATCGAGATCTCGGCAACTATAAGAGCTAGAGACGTAATTTTTTTTTTTTTTAGTTCGTGTATTACATAGGCAGGCCAAGTTTATGTTTTTAATTTGATATCTCATCCTCCTCCCCCTCAAATTTGCAAAAACGTTCTTAGCATATACAGTTTTAGAGTCACTGGATTTATTTTATTTTTGCTTTTATAAAGCTTTAGATGCTTTAAATGTTTGGTGCGATTTGCAGCCCAATCGGCTAATAAACACCGGAGATATTGGACAATCAATGTTCTGTAGTAGGCATGTGGCTGGGGGAGAGAGGGAAGCCACAGTGTACGCGGCTACAATGGCGTATACGTGGTATTTGATTGTTGATAATTGTTTCCCTACTTTTTCTATATGTTTTTGAGAAAATAATACATGTCTCTATTAGTTATACTCGTATAACTGCTTGTTGAGTCTAATACCGACGAATTCTAGTTCACTAAATAAACGCAACAGAGGTTGCAGCTCATTCGCCATAAAGTCTCAAGAAGATTTTGAGTTTATCCTTAAAAATCCTAAGATTGAGTAAACCAAACACGATGTCTGAAAGCTGCAAATTTCTCTTAGTGGAAATCTTTGTTCACTCTTTTAATTCATTTATATAATATATCATTTATATAATATGTATATAATTTGAATGTAAAAACCGGTATGTCATTACCAAACAACCTAATATATATATGTGTATTAACTAGTTAAGATATTTGTGAACTAAAACTATTCAAAATTTGTCAAATGGATTTACGTTTTGACTAAAATGTGGTTGCGATTTCCGATTCATCGTTTTCGTTCTTCTTCTTAGAACAAAAGCAAATTTTTAAGTACCATCATTTTACTTTTTTATTTGAAAGGTTTAGAATATATTTTCAGAGCTTATTTGTGTGGTTTTTAATCAAAGTTAGAACACCAATTTAAGAACGAACCCGTTTTTCTTCGTTTACGTTTTCGCTTTCATGTGGAAATAGGAACAGGCCTGATTATTTTCAATGCTGCATTCAACATTTTTAATGTAGAATAGGATAGATAAAAAAAACCGATAATTATTATGATACGGGGTACAGATACAAATAAAGCTAAATACAGATACAGATGGAAAAACAGAAACAGATACACCTATAATAAAGATAGTTAAATGTACAGACGCAGATGCAAATACACACAGAGATGATTGCTCAATCTCATCGCACAGTGGTTAAGGAAAGGTGGGGATAGTCCAGTGGTCGCTGGAAAGACTGGCTGCCCAATTGCCATTATTTCAAATTAAGCGCAGCGAGTTGGACTCCGCACGGTGGCAGTTTAACCGGCCTGACAGTTGGACTGATGATGGCAGGGGCAGGCAGTGAGAGGAGGGGTATGGGGGGTACCATCAGCGCCACACGCGGTCCGCGGCTAAAGATCAAAGCAAGCGCCAAAATGAAAATTATTTCAAAGTGATGTAGCATGACTAAATACAATTTTATGTAGGCATTTCTGTTAGTTATATTTCTACACTCCATCAGCCAAGCACACACATCAGTGAGGACGAAGAGAGGGCTGAGGCGGAGAGAAAACGAACAGCGAACAGCGAAGAGCAGGGAGTAGTGGTTCATACTTTGTGAACCAAGAACAGGAGCCATAAAATGGAATTACACGCATTTACACAACCGCAGAACAATCAAGTGCATATGCGTGTGTATGAGTGTGTGTGAGTGTGTTGGTGTGTGTGTCATAATGTCGAAATTTAACCCAAATTGAGTTACCTGTAGTCAGTTGAGGTCACGATCGAAGGTGGGCCTTGTCCATTATGCCTTAAGTGTCAAACGTGAGTCACCTTTTCTAGCCCTAGTTCCTAGACATTTCCCTCCGCAGTCTGTCATGGGAAGCATGGATAATTGCCAAGTTGGCGGTGAGATGACAGAGTCATCATCTCCTATGCGGGTGTAGAGACGTAATAACATCTCAGCTCTGCTAAGACTTATTTTCCTCTTGTTCACAGATTAGTTAGACGGGGTAGCTTAGTTCCATCTCGATGGTGTATAAAGTCTTTGAAGTCATTGCAGATTAGGGGATGCGACATTGAATTGTGAACTATAGGAGTCAGACACACCTGGAGATATTATTTATTTATATTTAATAACCAAGTATTGTTTCAATGATAGACACGCTTGAGGCTGAAGATCTATTCCGTACCACATAAAATTGCTTTAATCCGCTTAGGAACTAAGTTCTCAGCGCTTCGGTTGCAGCTGAAGCGTAGCTAAAGCTCTGCCAATACCGCAGAGTGAGTCAAAACCAGGCTACTGATTTACACAAAATGCAAACCACACACAGTCGCACACACTCACACACGCACACCCAGACCCCGCAGAAGCCAGAAGCAACTCGAAGTTTAGGTCCGTCTTCAAGAGCCAGACAGCGGCATAATTGCACGTATAGTGGAACAAATTCATTGCATACGCGGGATCCCGACCAGCACCTTGGCAATCAATAAGCTAAACAAAATGCAGCGCTTTCGGTTAGACAGACCACAGCTATGAGCTACCAGGAATCTAAAATCAGTTTATATTATGGGGATTCGTGAAACTTATTTTGATATGCATTTAAAAATCGAAGTCAGTTGACAGACGACCCTTTTTGTTGCACTAATTCGATTTTGATATTCAGTACAGCTAAACATTTTATAATTAAAATACATAATTACGTAACTTAAACTAAAATTGCAGAATGCCTAGAAAATCTTCCATTTGAAAAATTCTAAATAATATGTAAATTAACACCAAGTGGTGTCACATAGTTTTTTACGAAGTAAGTGAACGACCCTACAGAAGCGAATGGTCTCACAGAATGAATATCAAAATCAGCTTCGGAGCTGAAATTATATTCCATATTAGAGTGACCATCATTTACTTTCTCTGGTCAAACACAACATTTTGTATGTATCTACATCAATTCAAAAGTAAATCAAAATCAATTTCAGGAATCCCTCTATTATTTCTTATAGTCGTTGAAAGCAATATTATTATGGAAAATTGTCTAACAAAATATTAAAATTAAATTATAAACAAAATTAAATTGTTATTTATCGCATAATACCAATAGTACTGTATTTTTTATATTTTTTTCAGTCGACAGGCGAAATTATATAAAATTAAGTTTATTAAATGATATTAATATATTTAAAAAGTAAAATGAAGAAAAAGTCTGCGGATCTTAAGAAAATAAATAAATTTTTAGAAATGAATTATACTTATTTCGTTCATGTTGTTCGTTTTTTACCACAAAAAAAATACGATTACTATACGTACCAAAAATATCTGAATACGGAAAAATTTCGGAATCCTGGTTATACAATATTGTGTCAATGTAGTCTAGCTAGCCCATCAAACGCAAGATTAGAGGCATTTTATTTTCTAAATTAATTTATCGATTTTCTTCAGTTGAAGTTAAATGAAAACATAATAAAGTTCAACTACTATAAATCTACTCTTACACATTACGACTATTTTCAATAGCACTTCACTTGTTATCAATACGGTTCTACATAAATATAAATTCAAATTCAAATTCCATATTTCTATAGATCGACGCTCACCTTCTCCTAAGATTGCATATGCCGCATTTGGGTATTCTGCTGTGCTGAAGCCGACTTGTAGAAAAGGAATTAAGAGGAAATATTGTAGGGTGTGGGGTAAATCGCTCTGGGCTGCCTCGCTGCCACTGTTCTACGCTAAAAGCGTCCAGCTGAATCCGAGCGACCAGTTCAGCTTGAGACTCTTTCCCCTTGTTGGATACACAGTCTTCTTCTGGAGTCTGAGTCTTCGTCTTCGTCTTCGTCTTCTTCATGGCTTGCGATGAAATCAATAAATGTAAGCAGTAACCGTGGCGTTTTTGGGATAATTCCAAGCTTCGAGCATATGTTGTGCGAACATCAAAATGAAGCAGACCCAAGTGAGTGTGCGTATGTATTTATGCATGTACGATACATAAACAATAAGTATCTATAAGATCTACAGCGATCCGGATGTTTGCTTGTATGTATGTCACTCGGGCCCCCTGCCCTGTAGAGGAGCTCGCTCTGTCTATTCGTTCGTAATATGCAGGTAGGTTAATTTCTCAAATTCACGGTGGTCGATCGTCGGACCCAAGTCCAATCTCAGATTTAGTCAGTCCAGGCCCCAGCCAGAGTCTCAGACTTGTGACTTCTGGGCTTCTTGCCTGTTGGTGGCCCCAAAAGTTTCCGCTTTCAAATTGCCTCATCACTTTTAATGTCCTGTATTTAAAACATGTAAAAGGGGTATAATAAGTTCATGCAACTGATTGTATTAGACAGAAGTGGGTATGGTAGATACCATATGATTAATATGTATGTGTGTACTCTTAATCAAGAGTTCGAATCAGGTGGGGTATGAATTATGCCAGGGTATACTGTTGTCGGTGGCTTCCGACTGTTGCGCTTGTTTTTACCTTGATTATGCCATTTCTTTTTCTTCTTCAGTCATTCCCCCGTTTCTTCCTGCCTTTAGCATAAAGTTTAATGTGTAAAGTGGGATTAACATTCGTCGTTGGCTACTGTTTCAGCTCTGCAGCCTTGGTCTGGACACTTGGTCTCAGTCAGATGCTGGACGTCAGACAAAACGACATACAGATGTACCCTTTGCAGTTGTTGCTCTTAGTTTAATTAAGCGCATAATCATATTTACAGAAGCTGCAGGCGCTTTGTGATTTATTTCATGACTCGGCAAGAAATTCAGAAATTGTAAAGTAAATAACTTCACGCCTTGTGGTGGCATTTATGTTTGCTCAAATATTTGCCCAAGTAATTTGCTTTATTTTCAATCCAATCAAAATCCGGAAGCTATCACTTAAATTCGTGAGTTTGACTCTTTATTGATATTAGACCCTGTACTTTAAAAAAGTACAAAAGGGTCTATTAAGATTGTGCAAGCCCGAAATGTATGTAACAGGCAGAAGGATACGTGGCAGACCCCACAAAATATATATATTCTTGATCAGGACGACGAGCTGAGTCGATCTAGCCATGTCCGTCTGTCCTGTCTGTCCGTCCGTCCGTCCGTCTGTCCGTCTGTCCGTCTGTATGAACACCTAGATCTCGGAAACTGTAGGAGCTAGAGACATCATATTTGGCAGATAGATGCCCCTATAGTCCAAGCAGATCAAGTTTGTTTTAGATTTTTGATACCTCCCCCCCTCCCCCAAAAACCGCGAAAAACTGCCACACCCACAATTTTAAATATACAAACTTGTGATTTGGCATACGATAATCTAATGATAATCTCTATCTGTGTTGCGAATTGTGGCTCAATCGGATAATAAACACCGGAGATATTCAAGATTCAATTCCCTGCAATAGGTAAGGGGGAGCAGCACGAGCGTATGTATGGTTGCATGCGACGTTACGGTATGTGTGCATGTGTGCGTGTTCGTTAGCGTGTGTGTGTGCGCGAAGGAAAGTACAGGGTCTCCTACTGTCGGTTGAATCCGACTGTAGCTTTCCGAGTTTTTTTTTTTATTAGTGAAGTCAGTCTATAGAATCCCATGACATTCTTCATGTATGCTGTGAATTTCAGCACAATCGGTTGATAAACTCCAGAGATATTTGATTAACCATTTTCTCCGATAGGCAATGGATGGAACCAAATATGCGTGGCAAAGAGGTCTATGTATGTAGAACCATATACTATATAGAACCATGCGTTTAATGTATTGAAGCTTAGGAGTTCTTTTTCTAAATCAAATATATCTCAACAAAGAATCGTCTGTCGTCGTGTCTGTTTAATGATATTATCAAACCATGGGAAATCAACTAATGCTTACTAACTATGCATTTCGACGAAACATGGTGAGATTGAGCGGTTGCCCTATCTAGATGATAGCCTTCATCTAGTTCAGGAACGAAATGTGCACTTTGGTAATCAAGAACCAATTCTCTCCACTCTTGATGAACAGAAATAACCATTAAAGAAAACAAATTAATTCGTAGAAAAAGGTGTGAGAAAATTGAGTTGTCTTCTGTTGCCGGCAAAAAACAACGACAACGACAAAAAGACAACAACAGCAACAAAATGGAGCTAAAATAATCAATTAGTTTCGCAGAATTGTTTCGGAAAACACAAATCGCTTTCACGAAATTAGGGAAACTGTTGTAAGGAAAGAAAACGGCGACAACAACGATGACGAGGGTCAAAAGAGAGGCCAACAGAGATGTTTAACGGTGCACAGTGGGGTCCAGTGAATATTTGAATCCAAAACTAGTGAATTTAAATGGATTATATTATTTTATTATTTGGCTGATTTTGAAGATTTTTAATTAATATATTTTTTATTTGTTTTACAGAGAATAAAAGCATAATAAAATTTTTATTGCATTTTAACAAAATTTGTTATGTAAAACAAAAAATCTAAAAATCATTTATTATTATTGTAATTATTATTTTAATCGGTAAGTTACTGTCGCTGTCCCACTGTGCCATATCTATTCAGCAACTGGAAACGGAAGCTGCCATAGTAACACTTCTTTCGCTTTCGCTTTGATCTTAGGCTCGAATAAATTGACTTTTGACTGTTATACAAAATGCCGTAAAAAATTTGCCAACCTTGCGAGACACATAGAAAAGGAATTCTCTGAGATTGACGTAGGGTAGGGATTAGCAAATTGTAATTATGACTTTGGCCGGCTACAATTTGATGTAGAAAGTGCGAGTCCCAGGAACAATGCCACAAGTAAGATCAGAAACGTCAACTTGTACAACAATAGCAGCAGGAGCAGTAGCGGGTTTTTGATGTCTTCGTTCCTATAGATCTAAATGCTATTTGTGTGTGTCGGGTCCTTTGGGTTCTTGCCGCCAACCATGTGCAACACCTGAAATACAGTTGGAAATTATTGTTTAATCCACAGACAGTTGTGTAATTCTGGAACGGTCAGGTCTACCAGTCTTCTGGCTGATGTTTGTCTCACAGCTGGAATTCAATTTGATGCACAACAACAGCAACAAAGGGAATAACTTACTTAGGCCCGGTTATTAATGATGAGTTATGAGTTCAGACCTCCTTCGGTGTCCTGCTCATCGTCATTACGATCCATAACATTATTATCATGATCGTAAAGCAGTTGCATTTCGGCCAGGTACAGGTAGTAACTGTACATGTTCTAGGTAATAGTTCTACATATTAGTTTTATGTAGACCATTCTACTTAGAATCGGATACAGCTGACTGAAGACTGTTAACAGTGGTGCAGGGGAGAAATGTTTCTATGAACTCTACTCATGGTCCAGTTTCAGTAGCTTCAATACATATTTATTATGAACTCTGCTATATATAAACAATTATCAATCTATTTTATACTATCGAGAGCAGTGCATACTATCAAACAGTGAAAAACAGAACGCGAGCGTTCGTAAAATCGTACGAACAAAGCGTGTACGTGTGAGACCATCGACTGTGCTAGTGAGAACAGCGCTGAAAAGCAAAACGCACATGTGATAGGAATTATGAATTTTCGGAACCACTAATTTAGAGCCATAATAATGACTATATTCATATCTTTAATTATAGTTTGTAAATTTGAAATAATATTTACGTCACTTTAATATGAAAAGTTATAAAATACATAAGTAGATCAGAACCTCGACCTAGACACAAATCGGGGAATTGTTCTTGTTGTGTTCCACTTAAGATATGCAACTGGTAGTCCTGGATATTGATCTTTTCCTAGTCTGTTCCTTAATTAAATGTGAAGTACAGGTCCAAAGGCATATTGTCATAACAACTACATATGTATATGTATGAATACATCTACAACTATAAACTATAGAGTCGCAGGCCTTAGTTGCTAGGACTCTTTACATAGTTGACCCAACAGATTGATTAGTATATCCATATTCTCACATATGCATAGCTAATAAAGTAGTATCGAGATTGTAGTTAGTAGTGACAAACATGGAGCATAGAGAGTGATCAACTGCCAAGAGTACAAATAGTCCAAGAGTCGAAGAAACAATTAGAATTCAAGATGTATTCGGGTAGGGGTAGATAGATATTGGACCCATGACAATAGATTTCCAGTTGTTTTTTCTTTTCCCTTTATATACATATATATATTTTTTTTCTTTTTTTTTCCGAATTGATGCTCAGCCACAATATATTAGGAAAACTGTCAATGCTGAATAGAACTTAAGAGGTTTAGCGCACTCTTAACGTTTCTTTTTCTTTTTTCTCCGAGATTTCTTTTATTTTCGATTCTTTTGATTTTCCACTCACTTTTTTCAGTCTTTATTCGTTTCTGTCATGCGAATAGAAACATTTACCCACCGCAGAGCCCGACGAGTGTACCATCATCTGCCTACAAGTCTATATACAAACGTATGAGCATCTAGCACATCGATAAAGTTATAAACTGATCGCTTTGATAAATGAACGCCATGGAGAAACTTCCGGTACGCCGGCTCTTGGGTCTAAGCTCATAAATAAGCTGTGGTGATCCCAAGCACCACTCTCTGGCCAAATTTGTATAAAATATTCAATGAGTAAGGAACTAAGGTCAGCGCTAGAAGAGTTAGAGGTAGAGAGACGAACAACTAACCCCGACTGAGAGCCCTATCCATTGGGCATCCATCGACGTGTGCGGGCTCAGTGTGGTCTCAATTAAAATGTAACGGCGGGCGGTGAGCTAACAACTCAATATACTCGTACAATATAAACAAATGATATACAGTCACAGACCTGGTTCAAGCCAAGGTAGAGAGGTTCAGGTTCATGCTTAGTCACAATGCCAGTCTCATGTCTCAATTGTATCGCATTTGGACCAACGTGACAGCCCAGGCCCAGGCACAGCTGGACAACTCCAATCTTCAGCTTCATCTCTGAGTGAGTCGGCCGAGCTCACAAACATAAAACCGAAACCCGAAAACGATCATAGAAGAAACGTACATGCAACGCAGTCGCAACAAATCAATTTCTCATTCGATTTCAGTTTCAGTTTTGTCGAAAGTGCAATAAAATCCTAGCCTGGCTCTGTGTGGTCTCTCCAGTCTCTCCAGGCTGCTGATCTTATCTGCTAGATGCGTCGCCCCAAACAAGTTGACTTGTCAACGCAACTCCACGGGCCACCGGCAGAGGAAAGTGTCTTTTGAGTTATGGGGCTCATTGGTTTTTACAGCTGAAACACTAAAACATTCGTCTAATTGATCGCATTAGCCAATGCGAATGACAATTGTACTCCAATATTTACAACATTATCTTTGAATCCGCATATATTCCAATGACTTAAGTATTTGATAAATAAGCTGCAAATGGATTTTGCCATACTAATTTCGATTTTCTCCCACTGTGCGTATTTTTAGACCCTGTACTTTAAAAAAGTGCAAAAGGGTCTATTAAGATTGTGCAAGTCCGAAATGTATGTAACAGGCAGAAGGAGCGTGGCAGACCCCATAAAGTATATATATTCTTGATCAGGACGACGAGCTCAGTCGATCTAGCCATGCCCGTCTGTCTGTCTGTCTGTCCGTCTGTATGAACACCTAGATCTCGGAAACTGTACAAGCTAGAGACATCATATTTGGCAGTTAGATGCCCCTATAGTGCAAACAGATCAAGTTTGTGTTAAATTTTTGATACCTTCCCCCCCCCACCCCCAAAAACCGCAAAAAACTACCACACCCACACACATACAAACTGGTGTTTTGGCATACGTTAATCTTATGATAATCTTTATCTGTACTGTAAATTGTGGCTCAATCGGATAATAAACACCGGAGATATTCAACATTCAATTCCTTGTACTAGGTAAGGGGGGAGCAGCGCGAGCGTATGTGTGGTTGCGTGTGACTTTGGCTATGTGTGCATGTGTGAGTGTTTGTTAGTGTGTGTGTGTGTGTGCAAAGGAAAGTACAGGGTCTCCTACTGTCGCTTGAATCCGACTGTAGCTTTCCGGGTTTTTTTATTCTCTGCGATTCTCAAAAATGCAGCTAGGCGAATATATTTTCAAATACCAACTGCCCAAGGTGAATTTACTTATAATGTAACATATTCGGAGGTGTCAAGGGGTCAAGGGGGAGTGAAACGCTAGATAAAGAAGAGCAGTTCGCTTGCATTCTTACTGAAATAAAAGGTTTCTGAAAAAAAAACTCCCCTTCACCGGCTCTTCCATTCGAATCAATTTTTGCTTTAGAGCGACTCCCCTATACGATTCTCAAAAATACAGCTAATAGCACACACTTTGGCACAGTTTTTTTCTAATATTCACATCAAACTTTTCAGTACTTATCAAATACCTTTCTCAGCTTTGTATAAGCCTCTTAAATATCTTAAATATGTATCGATTATATCACAACTTTTTATCTAGCAAAGCCAGACAATAGTTTATATGCAAAACATTTTGTAAAAAAAACGATCGTATACAATCTATGTCTTTCAAAATTTAAAATAATACCTTTCGTTTGGTATAGAACCAATCGTATTCCCCTAACTTTAAATCCTGTTTAAAAGTAATAATATAGCAAAATATATATAAAGACTATGTTAATTGACTATCATCACATGGATGTAGCCTTGGTCCTAGGTATGGATCCAGTTCTCGACACACAATATTCGCCAAATTTTGATACAGAAATTTGACTTTAAGCGTAATTCGTAAGGGAATAATATAGATTACAATTGTATACTTTAAAAAGAACGTAAACTAGTGTGTACCATCCGACTACAACTGAATCATCGCACACTTTATTTGAGGCACTTCTCTACAAGTTAGTTATCCCGCGAACACACCCAATTTTGAATCTGCTGTCAAGCGATTGCTACTCTTATTACTTGTATTCATTCCGATGGCAATTGAAGAGGGACAGAGGTGTGGTGGTGTTGGTGTTGGTTGCTGGTGGTGCTGGAGGAGGTGGAGTGGGGTTAAGGCAACAGCCCACACCGAATACCATCAAGCCGTAAATAAGCAACTCAATGAGTTGCACAGCCATAAGCCGAACGCCAGCGCACGTGCCTCATAAACCACGACTTGGAGGGGCAGAGCCGAGTCGACTCAAGTCGAGTCGAGTGAGGCCGATGGACCACCCAGGCGCAGATTTGTGCAGTCATTCCACGAATTCTTGGCAAGCTCAGAGCTTAGAGCTGTGTGGCTTTAACTGTGATTGCGACTTCGTGGTTTTGGGGCTTGATGGCAAATTCTACAAAAAAAAACAACAACAAACAAAACTGGCATCAGGTAGAGAACGCGCATGACGAGGGGAAGGCGAGGCGAGGCGAGGCGATCTGTGGCAATGCCGAAAGACCATTTCACATTTCACCAGGTTATGATTAAGGCAAAAACTTTTAGTATGCTGAGGATGTCTCTCGTTGCCATTGACATCGCTAGCTGCGTCATGGAGTCAGGTTCTGACTGGAGCTTCAGCTTGTGCTTGTGCTTGGCCGCCTGCTTATTGCCAGAGTCCAAATTATGCATGCGTCTCCAGAGATATGTTAACGTTCCATGGTTATAGCTGACACAGCGCCCACGCAGTTGCATTCTAATTGCGCTAGTCGATGCTGCACCAGCAGATACCCTGTACTTAGTGCAACAGATGTTGCATCCAGGTTTATACTTTCTAACTTAGAGTGGAGTAATTTGTACATATAC
>JAWNNL010000288.1:0-62319 GCA_035045005.1 Liodrosophila aerea
GACAGACAGATATCGACTCAGCTCGCCGTGCTGATCAAGAATATATATACTTTATGGGGTCTGCCACGCCTCCTTCTACCTGTTACACACAAATGTCATTTGCACAAACTTAATAGACCCTCTTGTACTTTTTTAAAGTACAGGGTCTAAAAATAAATTTCATAAATATAAGTGAAATGCAAAAAAAAATATCACCTGAAATGTATACAAATTCGTAAAGGCTTAATCCGGTAGCTAACACTATTAACTGTCTACTCTATACGCTTCACGATCTTTCAGTCCGCAAGCCACTCAGAGGCGAAGGGGCCGAGTCAAAGGCCTGAGCTCAATTAGCCAGCCAAAAGGCCACCCACAAAGCACTTTCCATTTGAAGAAACATACGTATGGCTGAGTGGTGCACCATTTCGGCATGGTATGGGTATTGTCGCCACGCGTAGGTTGCCAAATGATAACCGAAAAGCCATCGATCCGTCTGCCCGTTGGATTGGATTGGCTCAAGCATAACGACAACAACAACAACTGCCCGAGCAGCAGGAGCCAAAACAAAACAAAAACAAAAAGAACAAGCAACAATAACAAATACAACAACAACAACAACAACAACAACAAGAGAGCACATGACAGGACCACCCAAGACGAAGACACTGAAAAAAACCACACACAGGCAAGAGACAACCACTAAGCGGTGCGACGATGGCGACTGGACGGTTGATTACATGAACAAACGAAGCGAAACGGCGAAGCGAACGACGACGACGACGACGACGAAACGACTTCAACGGCGACGCCAACTGCGACTGCGACTGAGACTGAGACGAACTCGGTCTGAAAGGCGAGCGGTCTGTTAGAGACTCAGTCGCTCCGCGTAACCGCATAAGCCGACGCCAAAGATAACGAGTAAAAAAAAATAATATAAAGGAGAGAGACCAACCACAAACAAATTCACCATACACGCAGGCAACAGGTAAAGCAGATGGGGCAAAGGGGGAGAGAGGGCGGAGGAAGTGAGCACAAATTCAGTGGCGATCCAGAGCCACACGTATTACCGGTGGCAAATAATAATTATTGCATTAAATGCACCGCAATAAAACAACAACAACAACAACGACAGTAACAGCAGCAAGAAGACCATCAACAACAACAACAAGATCAACCAGCTATAAAAATTGCAACAATGTACAGTGGGTCTTGCGCTCGAACTAAACAATATAAATAAATAATACATAAAGTTTCAATTACATATGTACATAGAAAATGGGCAATTTTAGAATATTTTAATTTACGTAAATCAACACATTAAAATAAATTAATCATTTGTTTAATTTATTTAATATTTAACTTCAATAAATGTTTAAATTAATCTTGCTAAGGACATTTCAATAGAAAGAACAAGATGGGAACAATAGAAGTAAAAATAACATGAGTTTCAAACTAATTTAAAAAGTACACTTTGAACGGGCCATTTCGTCCACTGTGCGACCCCATCATACTACGCAGTATTTGCCGGCATGCATCCCCGATGCCCGATGCCCGATCCCCATCTAAGCGATGCAGTTAAAGTTTAAGTGGTGTAGCGAGTGCCACACCGAGTGGACACTGTGCGCTCCAACTGCTCTCTACGGCCACCGGGCAATGCTTTAATGGCGTCATAGGCCAATGACGAATGCAATTGCTTAGCGATGCGGATGGCAATGCCGCGACTCGGATACTAAGTGCACGGAACGGGCGACCCGACTTGCATTCACTATAAATTAAGACATTACGCGATTAAAAACAAAAAGGCTGTCGTTTAAGGCAACATAGAGAAGGGGGTAGACACAGAGAGAGAGCGGACGGACAAGAGAAAGAAGAAAGCGGGCGAATGAACATTTTTGGCGTTGCTGTGTGGACTGAGGCCTAAGCACAGGCTGAACGCACTAAACAATTCATTCACATTATATAGTGAAAATTATTGTTATGCAAGTCGTGATAGCGTATTAGATATTTAGTTCTTTTAATTATCTTATATGTAAAGCTAGCGGTAATTTATTTGCTGTGAAATAGTTTAAATTAAATGAAATGAAACACTTATTCATTTAATAAACATAATAAAAGACAAACTTAATTAATTAACTTTAAAAAGAGTGAACACACTGAATAGTAAATTATATTTTATAATATTAAAAAAAAAACTTGGAGCAGCCACAGTTGCCCTCCTCCATGGTGAATGATATATGAAAACAGAGCAGCGGACGTCGACGTCGAAAAAAGTTGCTGTGCTCTAGGCAGACAGACAACTGCCTTCTCTGGCAAGAGACCGATGTTGCCGCAACTGAAACGGCAAATGAAGCTCTCAGTGGCAACGTTGGTGGTCCAATGGCAGCTGCGCCGCTGCCGCCATACAGGCGCAGCATTTGAATGCCCATGTATGTATGTATGTATGTATGTGTGTGTGAGTGCCCCTCTCTTTTGCTGTCGTGGTCGGTGCGCGTCTGTGTGTGAGTTGTTTTTTGGGGAGCATTGGAGCTATGGTACGCTGCAAGCGAATTGAGCAAAACAAAATGCAAGTCATTGAGAGCAAAAACACGAGAGTCATTCGCTGTGCGATCATAAGGCGGCTGCTGCGC
This sequence comes from Liodrosophila aerea, assembly GCA_035045005.1. Lineage (NCBI taxonomy): Eukaryota > Metazoa > Arthropoda > Insecta > Diptera > Drosophilidae > Liodrosophila > Liodrosophila aerea. Next base: position 2,607 of record JAWNNL010000288.1, read on the forward strand.
ACGACAGAAGCACGATGAAGTCACGAACTAATCACGAAATGCAGTTGAACATGTAGTAAAGAGATTAATGATTAAATATATATTTTAATTGAAAGATCATATACTTATGTGAGCTGTGTGATATATTATTATTATTATTTTATTACGATTTATTCATTATTAATTTTATTTTTAATTTTTATATATTCATTTTATAATATTATTATAATTTTATAATTAAACATTCTATACTTATTTGTAATTTTTAAACAATTTACCAACTCAATATTAATTTCGTTCATCTCTAATTTGAAAAGAAACTGAGCAAAAAATGGCGCAATCGGTTGCGACCGCAACGCAAGACGTAAATGGATAAAACTGAAAAATGCGGCCCGCGAGACGGCGGCAAAAATGCCGCCCATGTCGCCAAAATGCGCCACACGCAATCCAAAACAGAAAAGTGCAGAAACAACAACAACAACAACATATCGGCGTCTTGTCTCCCCTTTGGCCACAAGAGAATAACCAAAAGAAGAGAGCCAAATATCGAAGAGAGTATGCAAGTGTTCTAGTGCAGGCGCACTCTGCTTCATACATACATACATACATACATACTAACATACAATGTACATAATAGCGGCTTGTGGTGGGTCTCTTCAATGACGTTGCAATTGAGTCGACCGCTAATTTTGTTACATCTTTTTATTTATGCCAGTTAATAAGCTAAGCGATATGCAATCTACAGAAAATTATGATGTGAGTGTGTGTATGTGTGTGTATTTCGTGTTTTATACTCTCAAATGTTTAATTGGTCCTTGCTGAAACTGAACAATCAACTTTTCAGCAAGCCGTATATAATTCGTTCGCGAAAAGAGCGTCTTGTGTGGTCCATTCGCATACTAACACACACACACACATATGTACATACATATGTTTTGTAGAAGGGAGGAAACATCCTGCTCATAATTTAGTTTTCGAAACATGCATAAACAGACATCAAGCACATGTGTTCCCAACAACACAATAACAACAACGTGAACAGCTACAACTACCACATGGAGCTAACAAATTTGCAACAATTCACAGTCTCTTCGCCAAGCACGCACACACTTATACACTCTTGTTACGCATGCGCTTCTCAGGCAAAAACACACACACACTCAATAAAAGCTCCACTGGCGGCGGCGGCGTCGGCGTCGCACTCGACGTCAGCGTATCGTCGAAGGCCGGCGTCAAACACCAGAGAGGAGAGCGAGCTTGTGCTCTTGCAGTGACGTGGGAGCATCGGAACTGGAGACCACCCACATTGCCGACAGCAACAACAAATGGTATTTGGGTGGTCGCTGCGATGCCAATTAAAATAACAACAAGAACAACCACTGAAACAACAATAAGAGAACTGCTGGCGGGCGCTTGCTCTGCCGTCGTGTGTGGCCATTGGCCAATGCTAAAATGGGAAATAAATATTAAAAATATGGAATAGTACATATAATGGAAAATAATATTATAATTAAGCCAAATTAAAGCTGGTATTATTAGTTCGTAAAATTAATAATTATTTTGGTAATATGTATTTATTAAGTAATAAATAATTAATAAATTTTTAATCAAAGTAGATGTTAGTTGTCTTTCCACGTGCACAGTTGCCCCTTGAAAATCTCAAAATGCACCTTAAATTAACTTAAAAATTAAATTAAGTTAATTAAAATAATAACTGTTAATTATTCGACGTTTCTTTTGATTTATTTAAAATTTTACAGTTTTGGTGCAGAAACACCAAATGTGGCAACTTGGCATGCCACGAATAAGAACCGAGTCCAAAATTTCAAATTGCTGTAAATATTTCGAAAATAATAATTGTAAAAAAAATTAAAAAAAATAAATAAATATAAGAAGTAAATATTTGTTTATTAAAAAAACGCAATTTAATTAATGAATGAATCTACTTCCAATTAGAACTCCTTCGCATGCTGGCTCCCTTGGGCACTTCATACGTTAGCATCCACAAAACTGTTAAATGCGAGTTTTTTGGAGCCCTCGTTGCGAACGCAGTGTTCGCGCTCAAACCAAAATGGCCGCACAGAGGGTCAAAGCGAGTGCAGAAGAAGTAAGAGAGTTAATGAAGTTGTAGGCCTGTCGAAATGCACGCTCTGGCTCTCTCGCACTCAGTCTCACTGCGTTAGCAGTGCCATTTTGAGTTAACAGACGGACAACAGAGCGAGCTGCTCAACTTGTTCGATGTTCGCAGGCATGCAAACGCTGTTTCTCTGTATCTGTATCTTTCAGACTGCGTGCGATCCTCGAACGAAACGGTTGGCCTCACTGCGTGAGCGAAACGAACGATACGCGTTGAATACAAATTTACTATATCAGCCTGACTCCGACTCGAGCTGAGCTGAAAGTGTTTTCGTATATAGTACAATAAAGTCGTGTTGAAATATATACAAGTTTATATATTATCAATATCCGAGAAGCACATTGAAATGTGCAACAAGTACGAGAATAAGCAACAACAACAACATAAGAAACGTCTACGTGCGCAAATTGTATGTTAAAAAAAAATAATATAAAGAGTGTGCAGTAAAGAGAGTGCAAGAGCGAGAAACGTGATGCAGCATTGTTGAAAATTTATTTGATACGTTCGCGTCGCGTCTCCTCATCTGCAATGGAAAATAGAAAATGTATAAATGATGTGTGAAAATGGTTGAAAATGTTGTGGAAAATGTGCACAAGTGCTGCGCATAAGTAAAGCTCTGGCCAACACGAGTTTACATCGAGTTGAAGTCGAGCCACAGGCACAACAAAACGAAACAGAAAGTAGAAGAGTAGAAAGAGAGAGAGAGAGAGAGAGCGCAGCGTGGCTCAATGTGGCTAGTGCAGAAAATTGTTTAATTGCAAATGAGAATATAATAAATGTGTGTTTTTATTCAAAATATCAATAACAACAAAAATAAACAATACACACACACACACACACACGCACACCATAGAGAGCGTGGAGCGTGGACTGTAAGACGATTGGTAACACTTTTCGTGCGCTGTTAGTTAGCAGACTCTCAACAGAGCAGAGAGAACACGCGTGTTCCCAGCAACAACAACAACCACAACAACAACATGGATAGGGATAGCCTCCCTCGCGTTCCGGACACACACGGCGATATTGTCGATGAGAAATTATTCTCGGATCTTTACATTCGCACCAGTTGGGTGGATGCTCAAGTGGCGCTCGATCAAATTGATAAGGTAAGTGCCGCCTTTACCTTTACATCGATTCAACCAGTATATATGTATATATGTATGTATCTGTATATATGTACATATTTGCATGCTGCGGTTTAGGTCCGTCGTATGGGCATTGTTTAATGAAGTCATTAAGCCGCGGGGACAGTTTCATTGTGAATATCATCTGCAGTGGTTTTTATTTAGTTTTTTATGGCAGTCGTCAGTTTCATTTCGTTTTCATTTCGCTTTAGGTTTTTGCTCAATTTATTTTAATAGAGTTGTCTGTGTCGCATCGTTAAGCTTTAAGCACAATCGATTTCTCTTTTGCAGCTCTCTTTTGATCTGAAACATTGCTGTTTCAAAACTCTCTTAGATTTTCGTGAAGCTGCGTATCAAATTCAAGATTATTTATTTATCGTAACCGAATTTTTCTATCTTATGGCATGCTTGGCATATGTTGTCGTGAACCGTAAATAGATCATACACACACACACACACATATGTATACCTGCCCACACACATACAGTACATTGTATAAATATGTATGAGCAGACTTTTCACTCAGTTTCTAAGCGACAGCAGCAAGAAGAAGAGCAACAACAGACAATGGCACAGCACAGTGTCCACAGTCGCTATGACCTATCGCAGCTGCACAGACATACAGTGCGTTTCATAATCATAAGACACTTTAGAATTAGTTAAAAGAAGATTAATAGGATTCATGCAAAACCGATTGGTAGAGGTGCTCAAAAGTCAAAGACGATATACAATATATAAAGAATAATTCAAAAAATGTTTCACCAAATGGTTTAATCACCAGATATAATATATGTATATATAAGTGTCTTATGATTATGAAACGCACTGTACATACCAATAAATGAAAAAGAGCAATGAGTAGAAGAGTATTTATTAGTTTATAAGAGTTAGAGATGGAGACTTTTTAATAACGTTTTAAATACGAATCGTTTTTATTTTTGTAGTGAAATTTTCCCTCCACTTTCTGCTTAAATTCATTTTCATCTGCTGCCAATGTTTGCTGCGCTGTTTGTATTTCTCTTCACTCTGCTTCGTCGTTGCCAAAAGCAAGTCTGTTGTGCTGTTGTTGTTGTTGTCGCCGCACACAACGAGCGCATCACGTCAGCTACATACAATACAAATGTACACATGCATGTATGTGTGTGTGTGTGTGTGTGTGTGTGTGTGTGTTGTTCACAGCGCGGGTGGCCTACGACGAAACAACAACAACAACTGGCAAGATTTTACTGACACACGCGCTTTTGAATCGCCCAATTGCTGTCAAACCGTTAAAGGCAGAGCGAGAGCGCGAATGGAAGAGAGCCAAGCAGAGCCTGTCGCTGCGCCCTGCGCTGCTCTCCTTGCATCGTTACAGCTTGATGTCTTCATTATGTTTACGTTTTCCGCTTACTTGCTCAAAGGCTTTTGCGCACGGTTGCCACACTGCGCACAATGGTGCCAAAAGTGGTGTTATTTTTCGCTTAATGAAATTTAAACTTATTTATTTATAATTTTACTATGTGTGTAAAATGGTTGATTTAGTAAAATAATATTTAACCCTCTAATACCTAAGAGTGCCTCAAGGCACTTATTACATTTTTCCACTTATAAAAAAAAACGGTTAGCTTTTTTATTGTTTTAATATTTTCTGTGGGTTCTCTAATATTATAGCTTTTGTATTTGCAAAAGGTTTGCAAGTTTTTCGAACCTTTTACCGTATTTTTATTTTGATTTGCACAGCGCATCTGTTTTTCACGTTTAAAATTGAATTTTTAGCATGAAATGATATTCTGGGATGTTTAAAAAAATTGGAGCAAAAGGTATTGACATTCTAATTTTATCTTGTTAGCTTTAAAAATAATTTAATTTTGAAATAACCGAATCGGTAGGGGTTTTTTCTTATTCAAAGCCCTATAAATACCTTGAGATACTTTTTCAATTATCTCACCTGTCAGGTAAACGGAAGCTGCTATACCATTTCTGAGGTAATTTTTGAGCTCAGTGGCCCCAGTATACCCTAGAGATAATTGTTCAAATAAAATTTAGTCGTTATTTTTAAGGGTTTGGGGCTTAGAGGGTTAATGAAATTTAAACTTATTTATTTATCATTTTACTATGTGTGTAAAGTTGTCGATTTAGTAAAATAATATTCTATGGAATAATAGTAAAATAAAAATACAATTTTTACAAGAGCACTGTAAAAAATACTCTAGATTCTTTTTTTTTTATTTTTTATTTATTTATGTCGACTAAGGTCAGTCGACAGATTATATTTAATTTAAATTTAATAGAATGAACTAAAAAGTAAAAATAAAAATAAGAATAAATTTAACTCTAGATTCCATTACATTTTGTTTTCCTTTTTCAAATGGCAAGCGTGCTTTTGCTGCTCTTTCTCCTTTTCCTTTTCGGTGTATCTTAATTTCCCCCCGCAGTGGTTGTTGTTGTTGTTGTTGTAACGTTACAACGTTTCCTTCTCGAAAGTTGCGACGCAGCGATCAATCGCGGCGATTCTAGACTGCGATTGCAGCTGAGGTGTGGTCGTCGTGAATTGTTGCTGTAGTTGTTGTTGCTGTTTGTGTTCCTTGTTGCTTGTGTGTTTTGGTTGTATCTTTGGCTTCGTGACGGAGTCGGAGCCGAGTCGAGCCATGTCGTCATCGACGTTGGGCGATTTATTTTAATGACTCAATTTAACGAAATATATTAAGACATTAATATTGTCTAACGAAGCCAGTGAAAAGCAAACAAGCAAATGCATTTCTTACTGCCTTTTCAGCTCGTCTTGGCTTGGCTTGGCTTGTTTATTATCGTGCTCTTTGTATGCCCAGTCGAAGGCAACAACAAAGCGACAATCGAAACATCAGTTATAATATGCAATATACAAAAATATCATCGAAGCTCCACTACTGGGAGGTCTCCCGGTGACGTTTTCATGAATGAGATGAATAAATAAATATGCCTTATTGTTGTTGTTGTTGTTCTTGTTGCTTTTTATTGTTATTGTAAACACATTTCTACAGTTCCATTGGCAGCAGTAATACCCTGTAATTTTGCAGTGTTGAAAGAGTGTGATATTCAAATGAATATAAATTACAAGTATATTTTCTATAAGTAAAGTGTAAATAGAGAGATACTTTTGTATCTCCCAGATGCTTTTGTACCTTACGGATACATTTGTACCTCATAGATATTTTTGTATCTCATAGATACATTTGTACCTTACAGATACTTTTGTATCTCACAGATGCCTGCAAAATTAAAAAAAAAAAGTTCAAGCGTTGTATGCTTGTTACTTAAATTAGCTAATTCTAGCGCATTCTATAAATGCTGGGTGCCTGGTGTCAATGTATGTATGAGTATGATATATTGATATATCTGTCTAGTATTATTACCACAACTATTTTTACAGAGCATCTCTTAGTCGTTCCACTTACTCTTTGCTTGTTTCGTATTTCATTTGCTGCTGCCGCAAATTTATTTATGGCAAAACTCCCCACTATGGATGCAGACCATGTACAATCCACAACGAGTGTGTGTGTGTGTGTGTGTGTGTGTGTGTGTGGACGAGGGTCATTGTATTTGTATCTATGAGATACAAAATGTATCTGTACATATAAATTCATGAATGAAATAGTCGGGCTCGCTCTCCTCCGCCTCCGCCACGCCAAAACCACTTGGCACAGGAAGTTGAGAAACATTGGCGGCGTTTTGAAGAAGTTTTCTTCATTATCGTTGAGCGTTTTGTTTACTGTACGATGGGCAATGGCAATAGTAAATTTGTTTAGTCATTCGCCAGCGATCTTTTGACAACAGCACATGAAAAGCAAATATTTGTTGGCCAAATGTAAATCAGCCATTGACATGGCCAAAACCAGTAGCAGTGGGGCATAATTTAGAGATCGATTGGAGTGAACTGAAATGCTGCACAGGGTATATCTGATTTAGATACAGATATACAACATTTCATTCATAACGAATCGATAATCTCGATAACTGATATCGCATCCCCCACAGCACTTTGTATCCAGATACTTTTTGCCTCTCAGTTGGCCGTTACTGTTGAAGTACTTCCTTTTGTTAGCTCACTCGCCTCCGTCCACCGTTCCCTTTGTCAACTGTAAGCCGGAAATGCTTGTAGGCGTGAGGTATCTTCATCGCTGAGCCGCAAACATTTCTTCGGCCTCTTCTCGGAAGGCACAGAGCTGAGAAATGTATGCAGGTATCTGCCTCCCTCTCGACCAAGACGAACGTGTGTTTGCTTAAGGATTAGTTCTCTCTATCTCCGCACTTGAGACTCGCCCCTCACCCCTCCTCACTCCTCGCTACTCTTTGATCTTTCTGTTTGTTTTGTTGGAGATACTACTCTACTCTGGGCTCTGTGGGTTTTGATTTTTTATATGCATATTTTTCCCCATAAAAATGGAATTATTATGATCACCATATCCAGCATTAGTCTGTGATTCTGTGACAAAGTGTGATAGTGATTTATGCCCCCTAGAGATTCCATCTCATAGAGATCTTATCTCAGCTTTATCTTATTCAAATTCTACGAGCAGATTAGATTTCATTTTATACTTGGCTTGCTTCTGACTAAAGCAAATATTCAGCATTTGCATAACGTTAATGCTAAGCAAATTTTAACTAGTAACGGAACAGTCGGATGCTCTCGACATGTTGATATCAAGTTAACTATATTCATGAAAAGAAAAAACACAGTGACTCTAAAACGGTACATGCTGGGAATATATCAGCAAATTTGAGGGGGAGGGGAATGACGTATCGAACATTTGACATAAACTTGCTCTGTCTCTGTAATACACGAACCTAATAAAAAAAGAATTAAGTCTCTAGCTCTTGTAGTTTCCGAGATCCAAGTGTTCATCCAGACAGACAGACGGACAGACTGACATATATCGACTCAGCTCGCCGTCCTGCTCAAGAATGTCATATACACAAACTTAATAGACCCTTTTGAACTATTTTAAAGTATAGGGTCTAAAAATCATCATCAAATTCTTAAACAATTTGAAGGTAAAACTCATCAACTTATCCCAGTTGTTCACACTATCGAATGACTGTTCAGTGTATATAAATATCTCATATCCTTTAGCTCTATAAGCTGCTTAAAGTTCAGTTTCCCTACGACAAACCTAAACTGTAAATACTAGTACTAGTTTTATAGTAAAACTCCTCACCTTTTATCCAAGTTGTTCACTCTATCGAATGGCTGTTCAGTGTATATAAATATCGTATATCCTTTAGCTCTATAAGCTGCTTAAAGTTCAGATTCCCTACGACAAACCTAAACTGTAAATACTAGTACTAATTTTATAGTAAAACCCATCAACTTTTATCCAAGTTGTTCACTCTATCGAATGGCTGTTCAGTGTGTACATAGTGTATATAAATGTCTCATATCCTTTAGCTCTATAAGCTGCTTAAAGTTCAGATTCCCTACGACAAACCTAAACTATAAATACCTCAGAATACGTAGCTGCCCACACACCACATTTACACACTCACACACACACACACAGATGCACAATGGTGCCCCAAATGGCACCCACACGTTGCCCCAACAATTGACAGCTTAATTTTTTGGGCCTCACACCAAACACACACTCGCACACACACACACACACATGGCGACAGACAACTTCATTCGGGGGGAACTTTGAGCTGTGTGTTTTTTTTTCACTTAGCTTCATTAGGCCCCAGAGAGGTATCAGAGTTTTGTGCGGGACCCGAAATCCCTGAGACCCGACCCGTTGTGGCTGCCACTAGATGTTGCTGTTGCTGGCCGCACATAAAACTGTTATTGTCTTCATCAGCGTGGCCCAACAACGGGGCACACAAACAACAGCAACAGCAACAGCAACAACAACTACGAACGAACGTAAGACGTAAAAAATCAAAAGAATTATGAAGACATTAACTTGACCACACACAGCAAGCAGACGGACGGACCGACGGGCCGACGGACGGAGCGACGGACAGGCAGACCGAGAGAAGCAGCAGATAAAAAGCAACAACAGCAACAAAAGTGAAACAAAAAATATATAAGAAAAACCAGTAGGGACGCAGGCGTGCAGTCGGGCGCTGTCGACAGTAAAATACCCTACAGCTGACGTAGGTTAGGCTAGGTTATGACGGCAGCTGAGGAATAGACCTCAGCTCACTTAGGCCAAAAGAGGCCCATTGTGGTACCACATGGGCAGATTTGATAATTTCCAACTACTTCGCTTTAAAACCAGCCTGAGGCTTTTATGAACCGTCTCAGATTCCTTAGCTTTATTGGAGCAAGGTCCGTCATGTCTTTCAGATTGTAGGCTCCCAGGTGAGAAAACCTGGTTCTACATAGGGCAGGACAAGAACAGAGGAGGTGATGGACGGTTTCCTCCTCTTCTTCGTCTCGACAGCTGACGTAACTCTGCGAATTTTATGCAAATGAAACCTAACGAAATAAATAACGATGAAATATCGTAGATTGGCAAATTTGAAATAATATACATATGTACATACATATATCTATCTATCTATATATAAAAAGTTCTTTGTCCTGACTGGCTGATCAACATCGCATAGTCCAAACAGTAAGACTTAGCCACTTAATTTGTTCGCAAGATGATGCCTTATGGAGCCTAGGTGTTCCTTAAGGTCACAAATTTGCAAACTACTCTCTGTTACTATCGCTAGGCCGCCGATACTAGAGGGTTTCACCCTTTGTTTAATGTCGTTGAGAGGGTGTCCCCACATTAGGGGCATGCTCCTTAAATTGTATAAGTATTAAGAATGTTTTTTTTTAAATATTCATCATCCCATTTTCGAATTCGTTCAATCGATTTACTTTTTGAAAAAAATGGGGTTCCAAATTTCAATTCATCGTTTTGGGTTAGCTTCATATTTGGTCCATTTCGAAATGGTTTAGCTTCGTATATATGTAAGTACAATAAACATTTTCATTTCTCGAAAAAGATACATCGAACTTAGGAACCCCATTTTTTTCAAAACGTAAATCGATTGAACGAATTCGAAAGTGGGAACAGGCCTGCATATGAATCCCTTATCGATAAAGATATCTGTTTTTTTACGTAGTTATTTTTTTTTTTTAATTTTTTCTTTACGAGACTAACAATAAGGTTCCAAATCTTATTAGGATAACAAAGAACTTATGGTTGGAAATGGAATGCAAAGATCATAGATAATTATGTATATAATATATATATTTTCTTACATCGGCTTTTCTTTCGTTAACTGTTGCTTAGGCTCAAAGTCAAGTCCTTATAGCGATGGCATAATTATTAGTTATCTAATAATAAAGTTATCTCTAGACCTGCTGTAAAAATATCAGAAAAGATATGTAAAAATATACGATGATCACGATATATCGCTATATATTCTTTATATAAATTTGGTAACATGCTGAGATTTACGCATAGACCCAGCATACCCTATTTGAATAAGTGCGCGCCATGAAAAGGTGCCACAGGAGAAGCAGACGACGACGACGACGACGACGACGACGCAGTGACATTGGTAAGAAAATGAGACAGTAAGAGAGACAGCAGCTAAACAGAGATGCGAGACAGAGTGAGAGGTAGATAAGAGATGGTGAGTGGGAAGGAGAGAGAGAGGGAGTGAATGAGAAAGAGCGAAGGGAGTACCGGAAAGAAACATTCAAGCAATAATCACGGAATTCACTGAAAAAGCAGTTAACGGACAGCTTGGACAACGGACACGAGTGTGTGTGTGTGTAACTGCTAGGGTTTAGGCTCAAGAGCGACTAAGGTCTCTCCCTCAGAGTTTCGTTTTCACTGTTTGTGTGTGTGTGTGTGTGAGTGTGTACCTGGCTCTGAATGAGAATGAGCGACGTGGCTACCTGATCGCTGACACGCTGCAAGTGTGTGTGTGTGTGTGTGTGCGTGTGTGTGTCAGTGTGTGCCGGTATCTTTGGGGCTGTTGTTTCGTATGAAAATAATAAAGAAATTAAATTGCTTGAAAAGGCAAGAGCAACAGCAACAGCAACAGCAAGAGCAACAGCAGCAGCTGTCTGCTCTTGTTGTTGTTGTTGTTGTTGTTTTTTGTAGTTCTTTTTTGTGTCTTATTTCGAGGCAGGTGAAGTTGAAATTTTTGAAGTTATAGCTGCATTTTATGACAGTCGCCAGTTGAAGTATTTTTGTTTTTATTATTATTATTTTGATTTCTTTTTGCCCCAACTGCAACGCCTACACGAGAAGAGCTTTGGCTAAACAGAAACTCAACGCTCAACAAAGTTGCACCCTCTGGCAGTGCTGCTCAAACTGTGGCGTGTAACGGTCGGCCTCTGCTCCGCCTGCCCCATTGACCTTCAAAGGCTTTTTATTGCACTTCTTTTTGTCGCGAAATAAATGATATAAAAAAGTGATAAAATAAAAATATAAAATTAACACTGTCACACACACACACACACACACACACACCCATACACGCTTGCTGGTCACGTTCAAGGGGTGCCATAAATTGCCGGCAAATGGCAATTTGCATGCGTCGTCATCGTTCCATTTACTTTACTTTAATTGCTCCCTCGCCTAGCCGCAGCACTTGGCTTGTTTTAAGCACACTGTGCGTAACTAAACCGTAAGCACTGTGTGAGGTCCTCCACTCTCCCCGTATCTCTCTCGCCCCTCTCTCCCGCTCTCTGTGCAAGTAAATGCTGGTGCGGTCTCAAATGCGGGCCGTCTCAGCGCAGCGAGAGGGAAAATTGGAACTCAACGCACAGTGGTTGGCAATTGCGTGATATTGAGGCGAATTAGATTGATCTTTCGTTTCGTTGAACTCAAAAGAGAATTACCTATATATATATATGTATGTATAGGAATTGCAGGTATTTCAGTTACTCTAGTAAACACTTTTTTTAAAGGTACACAGTAAAAAATATACATAGATTAGCTTTAATTCCAATTGGGAATACATACAAAAGAATTTCAAATAATAATTAAAACTACATTTGGTGGGAAAATAAATAATGTAACTAAATAGGAGAATCAAATAAATAAGTAAAATAAATAAATAATTTTATAAATAAATAAATTTATAAATAAATAAATTTATAAATAAATAAATAAACTTATAAATAAATAAATAAATTTAAAAATAAATAAATAAATTTATAAATAAATAAATAAATTTATAAACAAAAAAATAAATTTATAAATAAATAAATAAATTTTTTAATAAATAAATAAATTTATAAATAAATAAAATACAAAATTTAAAAAAGTTATAAATAAATACTAAAAAATAAACAAAATTAAACTGCAGAAAACCCTAAAAAAATTACAAAAAAATAAAAAAAAAATAAAAAAAATGGAAAAAAAATAATAAAACTAAATTAAATAATTAAATAAAAGAAAAACAATTTAGAAAAAAATATAAATAAACGAAAACAAAATACTATAGATAAATAAATAAACTATCAGAATAAATATCTGGGAAATGAAAAATTAAGTAAATACCGCAACAAATTTGGCTATAACTCATTTAGGTTTCTCACAATTCCAAATACTTTCATTTTATGTTAATAATCGATCGATTATTATCAATCGACTATGCCATTTTATTAAATCGCTAATGGTATTTCGATACATTACCATTATTAGAGTGCGATAATGTCAAGTGCAACCGACCAAGCTTATACACCGAAGTACTGTACTGATATTGATGTACGATGCCCGATTACAACTCCATTAGGGTGCTCAAAACGAATTTATTTTACCTTGTGCCTAAACTTCAGAATACCTTACTACATTTCATTTCATACATTTCATTATACATTTATTGTCGGTATTTTTTGTTTTTGGTGTCTGTGTTAATGGAAATTTAAATTTTGGTTTATAAAAAAGAAACGGACATGCAGCATGTCCAGAAATTCGTATTCAAGATGGCCAGTGGTCAGGCCATAACTTTAATGGGATCAACACATTTTACGTTCGGGCACAACGTGATCCACATGAGGAAGAAGCACAGTGAGAATAAAGAGTGAGTTGCTTTTTTATTGGCTTACAAGTAGAGTTGCGAAATATGTGCATACCCTATGCTTGGCCAGGAAGCGGGTCGTATTAATCGCCCTTTTCCATAGACCACCAGCTCCGAGGGCAAAGAACATGCTGGACCACACCTCCCTCATCCAGTACGATCAGGTGTCCAAGAGCAAGCTTCTGACTGGCATCATATGCACCATTGGACCCGCCAGTCGGGAGGTGGATATGCTGGTAAAACTGTTAGCCGCCGGCATGAATATAGCACGTCTGAATTTCTCACACGGATCGCACGAGTACCATCGAGAGACGGTGGTGAATGTCAGGAAAGCCGTCGACGCGTACTCCGAGCAGTTGGGATTCAAGTGTAACGTGGGGATTGCACTCGACACGAAGGGGCCAGAGATTCGTATCGGTCTGATCGAGGGCAGCGCAACGGGAGTCACGGAACTGGTCGAGGGGGACACATTCATACTGACCACCGACAAGGGGTTCCAGGAGAAGGGCAACAAGCAGAAGGTTTATGTGGACTATAAGAACATAACCAAAGTGTTGAAGCCCGGGGGTCGGGTGTACTTGGATGACGGTAGCATTACGCTGCAGGTGAAGGAGGTCAAGGAGAGTGAGTTAATCTGTCAGGTGGAGCATGGTGGGAAGCTGGGCTCGCGCAAGGGTGCTAACTTACCTGGTGTGGATGTGGATCTGCCCTCGCTCTCGGAAAAGGATAAGGCCGACCTACAGTTTGCCGTCGACGAGAATCTGGACATAATTTTTGCATCGTTCGTTAGGGACGCGGCTGGCATTGAGGAGATACGGTGTACTCTGGGCGAGCAGGGGAAGAACATCAAGGTCATAGCCAAGATTGAGAATCATCAGGGCATGAACAACATAGCGGAGATTATTGAGGCAGCCGATGGAGTGATGGCCGCACGGGGTGATCTGGGCATCGAGATACCCGCGGAGAAGGTCTTTCTCGCCCAAAAGGCGATCTTTGCGCAGTGCAATAAGGCCGGAAAGCCGGGCATCTGTGCCACCCAAATGCTTGAGTCCATGATCAAGAAGGCGCGTGCCACACGTGCCGAGCTTTCCGATATAGCCAACGCCGTGCTGGATGGGGCCGACTGTGTCATGCTGTCCGGAGAGACGGCATCGGGCGATTATCCGGTGGAGTGTGTGGAGACCATGACCAGGGTGTGTCGCGAGGCGGAGGCAGCCATCTGGTATGACGATCTCTTTCAGAATCTGGTGCAGGCCGCACAGAGCAGCGACATAGATATGGAGCAAGCCCTGGTCATCTCGGCCGTCAGTGGCGCCATCAATACGAAAGCCAAGGCCATCTTGGTGCTCACCTCCAGTGGTCACACCACATTTATGCTAAGTCGCTTTCGTCCGCCTTGCCCCATCATAAGTCTCATTACCGGCAAGGATCGGGTGGCGCGGCAGTCCAATCTTTATCGCGGCATCTTCTCGCTAACCTACAAAGCCGACTCGTCTAAGAGCACGACAGTGGAGGATCGCATAAAGCAGGCAGTCAAGGTGGCCAAGGATGTTGACTACATCAAGCCGGGCGATACGATTATTATTGTCACTAGCGCCAAATATGGCGAAGGCTTCACCAACTCCATGCGTATGGTGTGCCTAGAGTAGAGCAACAGAATAAATGTAAATACCGAAACACTTGCATCATTCTCTGCGGGGGAATTGATCGATCAGTTACGAAAAGAAAATAATTTTAAAAGATCCTTTTGATTATAGTTAGATATGTATATAGTTCTGTTGAGTCTGTTGTCAGCTATAAATGTAGCAGGATAGTGATATATTATAGTATTAAGTATTTTCGATAGCATACGTAGTATTAAGTATTTTAAGGAACATAGAAGACGGTCACATTGAAATGAAGATCGGGCGATTCTTGCGAGAACCGTAAAAGAATAAAGCCGCAATAAGCAAATAAAGAAAGTATTAATAAAAAGCCGCCTACATATATATATATACTCTCACATAAACCCCTTCGCTTCTGATATATTCCGATATACAAGGAGCCCCTGAACCGATAACCGGTAATCGATCGATATTGCAAGCGATCTTTCTTTTAAATTTACGTCATACTCCACAGAAATTTTGAAGATTTTAAGTCTTTTTAATATGTGAAACAACTAGAGCTGCAAATAAATCAATGATCAGCCATGTTTTAAAAATATCGATTAGAAATCGATTGAAACATGAATGTTTGAACCCTCATCTTCGCATCAAAATTATAGTTTTAATAAAATCTAAATAGAGTGGAATAGAAAGAATCTAGAGTGTAAGTAACACGAACGTTATATCTCTTTAAAGTTTTGTATATTTACTAAATTCTACTTTAGCTATTTCGAATTCAGAATGTTATCGAAAACAGAGTGTACCATGGTACGACTGATTCAGCTTGCCATAACAATCGCAGCTACAGTTTTAAATAAAATCTAAATCCCTTGTTCTATTCTATAGACTTTTTGCTCGCTATGGTAATATTGACATTTCCATATGTATGGTATAATATGTACGATATATAGGTTAATTATGCATCGTATAGGTGGTCCTACATCAGCTCTTTTCTATACTGATATTGAATTTTTATTTTATGCTGAAAATGATTCAACAATCCATTTATATTGCGGCATGAATCTACGCTTTTTTTTCGATTTTGATAGGTTTTCATATTTTGTAGATTTCCACTCGTAATGTGCCGTGTAATTAAGTAGTCAAAGCCCGTGGGGGGTGCCTCGATGGCGGCTAAATTATGTTTGGATCCATTGGGTTACAAGCTCATACTATGATTGATTGGTTTGTAATGGCTCTGAAGTGTTCTACGGATTGGTAAACGGGTTTATAGAGAGTTGAGATATAAAACAAGTGGAAAAGAAATGAATAAAATTAGTAAATATTATAATAACAATATAAAGTATTAAAAAAACTCGGAAAGCTACAGTCGGATTCAACCGACGGTAGGAGACCCTGTACTTCGATTTGCCTTGGGAGTCGATAATAGCAGCAACATATATGAACATACTCACATACACATACACATGTACTTATACATACAATTATTCGCTCAAATACAAACAATAACCAATACTCATACACACATTCATACTCGCAATCAAAAATCACGCATACGCCCTAGTGCCCGAGTACAATTGTTTGTCCAATATCTCTGGAGTTTATTATCCGATTGGGCTGCAAATTGCACCAAACATTCAAAGCATCTAAAGCTTTATTCATGCAAAGAAAAAAGAAATCCAGTGACTCTAAAACTGTAGATGCTAAGAACATTTTTGTGAATTTGAGGGGGAGAGGGATGAGATATCAAATTAAAAACATAAACTTGGCCTGCCTAAGTAATACACGAACCAAACAAAAAAAAATTACATCTCTAGCTCCTATAGTTTCCAAGATCTTATAGTTTCCGAGATCTCGGTGTAGGGGGCTTCCACGCCTCCTTCTGCCTGTTACACACAAATGTCATTTGCGCAAACGTAATATACCCTTTTGTACTTTTTTAAAGTACAGGGTCTTAAAATTTATTTCCTTACAGACAATAAATGAAGCTATTCCAGCTATATTTCTAGCCATAAAAACACCCGCCAAACTGCCAGCACTGACTTTATTAAGATGTTTGTCAGATTTAGTTGAAGCAAAAGATCAAATGTGTGTGTTTTTCGCTGCAATTCAAAAGTATTTTGAGTGTGTGTGTGTGTGTGTGAGTGTGTTTGTGTGCACCTGTCACACTGTGCAGCAGTCCCTTTGGCACAGCGGTGTACAGTAGATGTCAAACTGTGCGCTGAAGGCGATTCGGTGCCGTGGGATTAGACATGCGCAGCGGATTAGGACCAAAATGTGCATTTCTAATGAAGTTGTTTCCCAGTCGAGGCCTTACAAAGAAAATGCCGTACTATTTTCTGCCTTGGTAAAAGCAAATACAACAACAACAACAACAGCAACTACAACATGAAAGAAAACTGAGCAGGGGCCATAAATCAATTTGTGACATTTCCTCACGACGTCGACGTCGGCGGCGACTGCAGCTGCAGCGGGTGTAGACATGGACATTTGAAGAGGCCACAAGAAGAAGAAGAGCAAGAAAAAGAAGAAGAGCAGCAGCAGCAGCAGCAAGATCAGGCAAGATTGATGATATGTCACATGTTCGGGCAACATTTGGCGCAGTCTGAAGAGCAAAAAGAAAAACAAAGAGGATGTAGCTACAGAGAGGACAACAGAAAGAACAGGAGTGGGAGGAGTGGAAGCGTCAACAGCTAACGCTGTGTGATGGTTCAATCAACAAACAACTTTCGCACACAGTTTGAGCAGCACTGCCGACTGCACAGTTGGCCAAAATCTAGATTCAAAGTTTATTTTTAGTTGGCGGCTGCCTCTGACCTGCGGCATTACAACACAGAGAAAGAGAGTTTCTCAGAATTTTGTGTATCTCTATCTTGTTGTTTAGGTACTGTGCCTGAGGAATACACACACACACACTTCTAAAACAAAATTCCTTGAACATCATTGCAAACGGCATTGTGCCACATGCGGTGCAGCTTGAAAGAAAAGTCGTTGCCGCCGCTGCCGACGTCGCTGCAAGCAGCGCAGTTGCTGCTGTTGCTGCTGTCAATGACTTAATTAATAGCGACAAACCTAAAGCCGCTTTTAAGTTGCAGTTTTTGCGGAAATGTCGACATGATTATGAAATACTTGTAACGGAACTGTGTGTGGCCCCTAAAGACTACCGATAGGGGGCAATAAAATGTACCCAACGATAGTATCAACGATCGTTATCCAACGCTACTTAACTGCTATGCGAAGATACTTATCACATATCATAACTACAAGCTACCTTTTGATTTTAGTTCCCCTGGACTACCATTAGAGCTAGAAAAGAGTCTATGGTACTATCGATTGTATCGATTGTTTCGGGTTTTGGATGAACATCGATTATTTTGGGCCCCATCGATTGTTTCCCTCTATTTTTTTTATAAGATATGGTCGAGGGGTATCCCAAGTTTGGTTTTAATATTTTGTTTTAGAAACAATCGATAGTATCGATGGTTTCATCTGAAAACTATCGAAAACATCGATGGTGACCACCATCGATTCTTTTTCAGCTCTACTACCCATCGATAGTAACTACGTTTGTTATCCAACTCTACTGCCTTTCCATTGCATGTTCTTTCGACTATTTTGACTCATTCTCACTTGACCCTTTCCAACAGAGTCACTTCGTTCACATGTGACTGGCAATTCAGAATTGTCCAAAAAGACCTTCTATTATATATCATGTCATTGACAACTTAATCACATATTTTATATTGCAAATTATAAAGAATTTTTAACCATGTCAAAGAATTGGAAAATATAAATACTTTTTTGTTATCGTCGGTATTTACTGTTTATCGATAAAATACTAGCTTAGTTCGGGGTGAATTGCCACATTTGTTTCGAATGAACCGAATGGTCGTCATTGGAGCAAAAACACTAAAAATGATTCCATCCAGTGGTGCCCAAAATTCATAATAGTATATGTGAAACGAAATTGCGAACAACTAAAGTGTTTTCGTTTTTCATTCGATTTGCTCAAGCAGGCAAAATCGTAGGTAGCATTTTAAAAAAATGGTTAATAATTAAATTTACATGAAGCATAGATTGCAAACCGCACATTTATGTGTTGAACATTTCAAATAATGAAGAAAAAATAACATTAATTAAAAATTTGCATAAGCTTTTGTGTAAATACTACATTCGTTTTCAATTCACTGACACAAAGCTGATCGATTTCAAATCGTAGCAAAAACGAAGCAAATTGAAGCAAAATGAAAACGAACATTCGAAATTTGGAACCGCATTTTAGTCAAAAAGTAAATCGAATGAACGAATTCGAAAATGGGAACAGGCCTGAATGTTATGCTTTGCAGCGCTGTTTTCAGACGCACAGTCGATGCTCTCACACCTACAGGCATCACGCTTCCTTGATTGTACGATTTTACGAACGCTCGAACGTTCCACTGCTCTAGTGGGAAGCGGGAGATACATAAGTAACAGATATCACATCTCATTATCCCACATTCCCTTCTGATACATACTGTGCATACGATCATACACCCATCAATAGTATCGATGATACCATCGTTTCTTACTACCCAACTTTACTACCTAATATAACTTTTATCATATCATTATGCCACATTCCTTTCGATTTTAATTCCTTACGGGCTCTGCTTGGTATTCTAGCTAAAAATTTAGGTTAATTCCTGTGCAGGAGACATTGAGTTACTTGGCTCTTGGCCTGTTCTCTCCTCTCTTAACGGTAGTCAGCTAGCCGTCTTGCCTTTAGTCAATGCCACTTAAGTCATTTTTCTGCTTTTTAAAGAACCAACAATTGCAGTCGTAGGCTGCAACTTGCAACAACAGCAACGGCAACAAAGTGCTGCACGAAACAAAACAAAACAAAAAACGAAACAGAAAAGCGGAAAAAAAGAAGCGAACTTGTCTTAGGACCTAATGCTGGGCCGTTTTACTGGCGGAAAATCTGTGAAAAGCGATAAAAGCAAAAGGAGCTGGAGCTCTGGCTCTAGCCACACAGAAAGCA
Organism: Liodrosophila aerea; assembly: GCA_035045005.1. Taxonomy (NCBI): domain Eukaryota; kingdom Metazoa; phylum Arthropoda; class Insecta; order Diptera; family Drosophilidae; genus Liodrosophila; species Liodrosophila aerea. The sequence goes on from JAWNNL010000288.1 coordinate 22,461, forward strand.
ACACAAAAACAACAGACAACAGACAGCGCGACAGACAAAAACAAGCATAGAGGCCCAAGCTCAAGATTGAGATGTTTCGAGATCAGTGTGGAATGTGGATACTGGGCTTCGCTCTTGGGTGCGGCGCGAATGCTGCACAGTGGTACCGAACCTTTTTTTTGTTTTGATGCTAAATTGATAGAGTTTTAAGCAAGAGTAGATGCTCTATAGAGTGAACAAATATTGTGCATTGTGAATAATGTCTCCTGTATGCTATAGTTTATTATATTGCCATATAATGTGAAAACTCCTATAGCGGACTCAACGTTTAAAGGACACCATCTAGAACCTATGTAATTATCTTATAATTAGTCATTCAAATTGGATTGCAGTGAGTGTCCGTCCAACAGAGTTTGTACTACATATATTTTACTTTGGTTCTTTATTCGAATCAAATTTATAAATAAACGTGATCTGCTTAGGGAGGGAATTCAATTGTCAGTAGACTAAATTTCATATCTCTAGTTACTATTGATTGCACAGATTTAGACAGAAGAACTTATGAAACCCTTTTCACTCTCCGCTTAATAGAATTAGCATAGAGAAATGTAAAATTTATATTTGTTTGATTTTAATATTGTAGTAATAATCTATAAACTGTCAATATACATATGTGCAGTTACTTTATAGATATATCGATATAAGAACTAGATAAAAGAACGATTGCAAATTGAACAAGTGAAAAGAACCGGTACTAAATCCTTGTCGGATCTTAGAATAATGCATACAGAGTAGAGGTTTATAGAATTTATTATATTTATTTTTGACATAATATTGAATATTTCGTCAAATTAATATGCTCATTCTTATATGTATACACGGACGTTAAAGAATTGTAGGATTTTAGTTTTTAGTAATGTTTATTTAATGTAACTTATAACGTGTGTATTCTCTTAGGTCCGATTTCTCATGTTGCTTTCGAAGTTACTTATAGTTATCGTGAGTTACAAGCAGCTTGTAGGCAGCTTCGTTTTCTCATGTTCGTGATAACATTAGCAGGCAGATCCGGCAACATGTTAATAAAATCTGGCCAAATTGGTCAAAACAAGTTGGCAGGCCTGATTCGAGGTTGCCATACTTGTGATATTTATTAACAGTTGGCGGTAACAGCAACCGCGCGGTTCAATAACGGCGTTACCACCTGAAAGAAATAATCATATGGCAACCCTGAACTTACAATCTACATTGTAAGATTATCATGAGGATGAACCACCTTGTAAGCAAGATTTTCTTATGATTACCATTAGAAAACGAATTCTGACGATAAAGTAGACTTTTAAGTTATAAGCAACATGAGAAATCGGGCCTTAGACGGATAGCGCACAACTAACTTCGGATAACACAAAGAGGCGATAGTTGCTTATCGATAGACTTATGAACTAATGCAATATAATATCGATATACATATAACGTTTGCTTCATTTCAACAAGAATTTAATATAACTTTGTGTTTAGGCAAAATCAAGTTTACTTTATTAAGTTTCTTTTTTGCTTAATCTAATAATTAATGATTAATTCATCAATTATTTGTATACTCAAGTTCTAGTACTTGATAATAACAGTAGTCTACTTCAGTGTGAGTGTAATAAAATACTAGGTAAAATTTCGCGCTGCACTTTTGGGTTGTCGACCCACTGTGCAATGACTGGCCGGTTAAAGGTTCGATTGAGACGTTAGCGTTCTCCTCATTATTTGAGGTTCAATTTCCGTGCAGCGGCTGCACAAGTAGAAGACAACAAAGGCGAGAAAGCGAGAATGGAGAATGTAGGCAAGCGGCGCGAGGAGTAGCAGGGTGAGGGACAAAGCCAGCTTCGTGTGGTCCTCCAATTGCCAAACACACACACACACACACACACACTGAGGCTATTATAGGTTGACGCCGCCGTCTGCGTCTGCGTCGGCATCGGCGTCGGCGTCTTGTGTTGTTTTTGTAGGCACTGGGTTGGGTTGATTGAGATGGGATGGGATGGGATGGTATGGGCTGGGACGAAATGGAATGGGATGGGATGATGATGATGATGATGATGGCTACGAAAATATATAAATTATATGCTTTGCAGTCTTGGGGCCACACGCTGTTTCGTTATAATTTTAATGCGTTATTTATGGGGGAAGCAGAGTTAAGAAACAAACAAAACTAAATGCCAAATGCCGATGCCGATGCTCACGCTATGACCAATACTCACACTCTCTCCTCTTTCTCTCCTCTTTCGCTCCAGGGAAAAGCACGTGGCAATCGGACGGCCATCTATCTGCGTTCAGTATTCCAATCCCACCTCGAAACGCTCGGCAGTTCGGTGCAGAAGCATGCGGGCAAGGTGCTATTCGTGGCCATCCTGGTGCTGAGCACCTTCTGTGTGGGCCTCAAGAGCGCCCAGATACACTCGAAGGTGCATCAGCTGTGGATACAGGAGGGCGGACGACTGGAGTCCGAGTTGGCCTACACGCAGAAGACAATCGGGGAGGATGAGTCGTCGACGCATCAGCTGATCATACAGACGGCACACGATCCAAATGCATCGGTGCTGCACACGCAGGCGCTGCTCTCCCACCTGGAGGTGCTGGTCAAGGCGACCGCGGTCAAGGTGCACATGTACGACACGGAATGGGGGCTGAGGGACATGTGCAATTCGCCCACCACCCCCAGCTTCGAGGGACACTACTACATTGAGCAGATCCTCAAGCATCTGATACCGTGCTCGATCATCACGCCACTCGACTGCTTCTGGGAGGGCAGTCATCTGCTGGGACCCGAGACACCTGTCTTTATACCGTAAGTAATCCCGGTCTATACTCGAAACAGTTACTCATTCGACTCTCTCTCTCTCCTATCCAGTGGCCTCAATCAACGTCTGATGTGGAGCACCATGAATCCGTTGGCGGTGATGCAGTTCATGAAGCAGAAGATGGCCGATCAGAAGATCAGCTTTGACTTTGACACGGTGGAGCAGTACATGAAACGAGCGGCGATCAGCAGTGGCTACATGGAGAAGCCCTGCCTGAATCCCCTTCACCCGCTCTGCCCGGACACTGCGCCCAACAAGAACAGTCCAGTTCCGCCGGATGTGGGCGCCATCCTCTCTGGCGGCTGCTATGGCTATGCGGCCAAGTACATGCACTGGCCGGAGCAGCTGATTGTGGGCGGAGCACAGCGCAATCGCAGCGGACATCTGAAGAAGGCCAAGGCGCTGCAGACGGTGGTGCAGCTGATGACCGAGAAGGAGATGTACGATCAGTGGCAGGAGAACTACAAGGTGCACCACATCGGGTGGACCCAGCAGAAGGCGGCCGAGGTGCTCAATGCCTGGCAGCGCAACTTCTCCCGCGAGGTGGAGCAGCTCCTGCGCAAGCAATCCAGAATAGCAGCCAACTATGACATCTATGTGTTCAGTTCGGCTACCCTGGACGACATACTGGCCAAGTTCTCACATCCCAGCGCCGTGAGCATTGTCATTGGCGTCGCCGCCACCGTGTTGTATGCCTTCTGCACGCTGCTCCGTTGGCGGGATCCGGTGCGTGGCCAGAGCAGCGTGGGTGTGGCCGGAGTGCTGCTCATGTGCTTCAGCACGGCCGCTGGATTGGGACTCTGCGCCCTGTTGGGCATTGTGTTTAATGCGGCGAGCACGCAGGTGGTGCCGTTCCTGGCACTTGGTCTGGGTGTGGATCACATCTTCATGCTGACGGCGGCGTATGCGGAGAGCAATCGCAAGGAGCAGACCAAGCTGATCCTCAAGAAGGTGGGACCCAGCATACTCTTCAGTGCCTGCAGCACCGCTGGCTCCTTTTTTGCGGCGGTGTTCATTCCGGTGCCCGCGCTCAAGGTCTTCTGCCTCCAGGCAGCCATTGTGATGTGTTTCAACCTGGCAGCGGCACTGCTGGTATTTCCGGCCATGATTTCGTTGGATTTGCGACGTCGCACTGCGGGACGGGCGGACATCTTTTGCTGCTGCTTTCCCGTGTGGAAGGAGCAGCCGAAGGCCATCTATATCACCACTGGAACGCGGACATCATCGCATCACGTGAAGAACTGCAACAATTTGCGCACAACCCAACAGCAGCCGGCACAGAATCCTCTGCTGGAGTCGAGCTCCAGTGGGAATGCAAGTGGCAGTGGCGGTGGCAGTGGGAGCGGCAGTGGCAGCGTCTTGCCCTGCTTCTCGTTCGCGGATTTTGCCTACAAGTATTACACGCCGTTCCTCATGCGCAGCTGGGTCAAGTTTCTGGCCGTGATGGGCTTCATCTGTGCGCTGATCTTCAGCTTGTTCGAGGCGACCTCCCTGCAGGACGGGCTGGACATCATTGACCTGGTGCCCAAGCAGAGCAACGAGCACAAGTTCCTGGATGCACAGTCGCGACTCTTCGGCTTCTACAGCATGTACGCCGTCACCCAGGGCAACTTTGAGTATCCCACGCAGCAGCAGCTGCTCTGCGACTACCATGAGGCCTTTGTCCGAGTGCCGCATGTGATCAAGAACGATAATGGTGGCCTGCCGGAGTTCTGGCTGCTGCTCTTCCGCGACTGGCTGACCAATCTGCAGCGCATCTTCGACGAGGAGGTGAGGGACGGTCGCATCACCAAGGAGAGATGGTACAGCAATGCCAGCAGTGATGGCATACTAGCCTACAAGCTGATCGTGCAGAGCGGACATGTGGACAATCCGGTGGACAAGAGTCTGGTGGAGACGAGTCGTTTGGTCAACTCGGATGGCATCATCAACCCCAAGGCCTTCTACAACTATCTCTCTGCCTGGGCAACCAACGATGTATTCGCCTATGGTGCCTCCCAGGTGAGTCCAGCAGCAGTTTCAATCCCAACATATTGTTTAATACTCTTCTCCTGTTTCTTAGGGCAAACTCTATCCCGAACCGCGACAGTATTATCATGTGCCCACGGAGTACGATCTGAAGATACCCAAGAGTCTGCCCCTCGTCTATGCCCAGATGCCGTTCTATCTCCACGGCCTGACGGATACCTCAGAGATCAAAACGCTCATTGGTCACATACGTGATCTCAGCGTCAAGTTCGAGGGCTATGGCCTGCCCAACTATCCATCGGGTATGCTCCAACCCCCCACTGGTTCACCTTGGTTCCCTTTGCTCATTCCTAATTTTACTGTTTGCAGGTATACCCTTCATCTTCTGGGAGCAGTACATGACTCTGCGCTCCTCGTTGGCTCTCATCCTGGTCTGTGCTTTTCTGGTGGCCTTGGTGCTGGTCTCGCTGCTGCTGCTCTCGGTTGGAGCAGCGGTGCTGGTCGTTTTGACTGTCCTCGCCTCGCTGGCGCAGATCTTTGGCGCCATGACGCTGCTGGGCATCAAGCTGTCGGCCATTCCCGCCGTCATACTCATACTGAGCGTGGGTATGATGCTCTGCTTCAACGTGCACATCTCACTGGTGAGTACTGGCCAATATTCCTGCTAGTTTCCATTGCTAATGCATTCATTCTTTTCGCAGGGTTTCATGACGTCCGTGGGCAATCGACAGCGTCGCATTCACCTGGCCATGCAGCTGTCGCTGGGTCCCCTGGTGCACGGCATGCTCACCTCCGGCATGGCTGTGTTTATGCTCTCCACGTCGCCGTTTGAGTTCGTCATACGCCACTTCTGCTGGCTGCTGCTCGTCGTGCTCTGCGTGGGCGCCTGCAACAGTCTGGTGGTGTTCCCCATCATACTGAGCATGCTGGGGCCGGAGGCGGAGCTGGTGCCGCTGGAGCATCCGGACCGCATATCGACACCATCACCAGTTCCAATGCGAAGCTGCAAACGCGGGAACAAGTCGTACGTGTCGAATGGTGGTGGTGGTGGCTCACGTGGTTCGTCGCGCAACTGCAGCTCGAATAATTGCCACAAGGCGCATCACTATCACAAGGAGATGAACATCAATGATCCGTCGCTGACCACCATCACGGAGGAGCCGCAGTCGTGGAAGTCCAGCAATTCATCTATACAAATGCACAACGATTGGAGCTCACCGCCCACGCCCACGCACAACGCCCACAACAATCACAACCATCTCAATAACTACTACCTAAACAATATCAATTATCAGCATCGGGAACGGGAGCGTGAACGTGATCGTGACCAAGCACATGGCGCGACAACGGCGGGCTCGTATGCTGGTCCGCCTCCATCCTATCACAATGCATCACAGCCCGCTCCGGGCGGCTATGCGGCGCCAGAGCTGCAGAGCATTGTGGTGCAGCCGGAGGTGACGGTGGAAACAACGCACTCAGATAGCAACACCACCAAGGTGACGGCCACGGCCAACATCAAGGTGGAGCTGGTAACGCCCGGGCGAGCGGTGCGCAGCTACAACTTTACGAGTTAGCCCCTCTGGCACACTAGTTAGTTCCTGTAGCCATTAGCGTCTATAACTTTAACTGTAACTGTAACTCCTAACTGTAGCCCTAGCTCTAACTGTAACTGTATCTTAAAGTGTATATGTGTATGCATGTTAGTTAATTATATATGCGCATATATGTGTTTATATATATGTCAGCTCTGTATGTATGTATCTAGTACCTAAGGCATTTCTATACATAGATTTATTTATTGTAACACACACGCACACACACCAACACACGCACACTCACACACACACACACAATACTGCTATGTACTTATATGTTTAACACGAGATTCAAGTATGAACGACATCAGCCCACACCCTAGTAATTTATAGCATATAATTTAGTTTGAATATGTACATAAAACACAAGGACTTGAACCAAAATAGTATCGCTTAAATAACCTACATAATATACACACTAAGTCTAAGCATTCTACTAAACGAAACGAAACAAAAATGAGATCGAATTACCATATGCAGAACGAAACGAACCTTCCTCTTGCTACTTGGAAACCAAAATGATGAAACAATACAATAACTATATAAGATATTTAACAGTCTATACTCTATACACAAGAAAGGCAGCTATATCAAACCATCTGTATACTCTTTCTGCATTTACGCGAACAAATCGAACGTGAGAGCGAGCATTTAAATAAAATGAAATTATTTTTGAAACCCAATTTGTTTTCTTTTCTGTTCTGTAAGTGAATATTATTATTAATCAGAGAACTACGAGATCTATTACACGCTCTGCCTACTATATACTATACTACTCCAGCATCATTAATAAAAGGCTGGATGTAATATCTATAGTCGGAGTAGAGCTATCTCCATGAGGCATCAGAATGGGTCTTTTTTGGCCTAAATGACCTAAAGATTACAAGTCCTTTGATACTAAAATATGATTTTAGTTCTTCAGCCAATTCAATCGCTTGGAATATTGAAAGGTTTTATCTCTGCCGTGTCTAAGAAGTACCTCAGTAGTTGGATAGTCCATGCATATTCGTCCTATTCGTTGACGGCCAGCATCAATAAGGATTAAAAGGATGAGTGACCCTTTGGTTAGCTTCAGTCACAATCATCGCTTCTGGTTATAACTGCTTAAAAGTATTTTAAGTATTTCATTGTATTCATTTTACTGATAGAAAATTAATTATGATTTTATTGAAATTTTTAGAATTGAATAATATAGTCCAGGGCTATATATTACAGTTGATCATAGAAGTTCAATTGAAGAACTAACTTCAGTACCTCAGTTTTTCTGAACGAACTAATCGTTCATGTAGTTCAGTAGTTTAGTCATAGAGTTCCGTAATTTAGGTCAATAGGTTATTCTATAGTAAACTGGTTCGTTCAATAGCAACATGTCAGCGTTCATTTTAGACTGTCGGAGGTAATTTTAAGTTTTTTACTACAATAGAAAAGAACTACATACATATATGACTGAACTACTAACTGAACCAGAATCCAAGTTCGTTCTTTTAGTTTTCTATGTACTTCAATGGAACTGAAACTGATACAACAATTCCACATATTAGAGGCTTGAATGAATTCACAAGCGTAGCGCAAAAGAATCCATTCAAATTGAATAGAATTGAATCAGATATGTGTCAATTCGACAACGTAGGCATTGATTGAAATTGGTTAGAATAAATGTTGTACATATAAGTCCTTATGGATGGAGCAATTGTGGCATCCTAAGTATGGAATACACTGGATCTGGGCGTGACTTACAACTATCCATACTTTAAAAAACTCGGAAAGCTACAGTCGGACGCAACCGACAGTAGGTGACCCTGTACTTTGATTTGCCCTGGGCGTCGATAATACCAGCTGCATATATGTATATACTCACATACACATGCATATACATATAAACATATGTGTGTATACGTACACACATACACTTATACATACAAATATACACGCAAATACAAACAATAACCAATACTCATACAGAAATTCATGCTCAAAATCAAGAATCACGCATACGCCCTAGTGGCCGCATACGCTGTGGCTTCCCCCCTCCCCAAGCCAACTGCCTAGTACTAAAAATTCTTTGTCCAATATCTCCGGTGTTTATTATCCGATTGAGCTGCAACTCGCACCAAACATGCAAGGCACCTAAATCTTTAATCCTGCAAAAAATGAATCCAGTGACTCTAAAACTGTATATACTAAGGACATTTTTGCAAATTTGAGGGGGAGGGGGATGAGATATCAAATTAAAAACATAAACTTGGCCTGCCTATATAATACACGAACCAAAAAAAAAAAAAAATTACGTCTCTAGCTCTTATAGTTTCCGAGATCTCGGTGTTCATACAGACGGACAGACAGACGGACAGACAGACAGACAGACGGACATGGCTAGATCGACTCAGCTCGTCGTCCTGATCAAGAATATATATACTTTATGGGGTCTGCCACGCCTCCTGCCTGTTACACACAAATGTCATTTGCACAAACTTAATAGACCCTTTTGTACTTTTTTAAAGTACAGGGTCTAAAAATGATGCCTTTTATAGTAGCTGAGATCATCGCTAGCTTAGCTCGTTGTCCTGATCAAGAATATCAAGTATATACTTTGCGGGTATGTAGCAAACTTGCTACTGCTTGATATTCAAAGTATAAATCAATTTCATTAAATATTTACATACTCCAATCTCTGTGCTTTCTCTCAGTGTATTAGAAGACTGAAATTATTTCTATATGTAAATTTGCCTTTGCTGTTATAGTTTATTTTCTCGGGGGATACAAAGACTTGGGGCAAGATGACAATTCTGGACGACGAATTCAAATACTTTTTGACCAATGTACGTAGTATTTTGATGAGGAGTGATTCCAACTCCGACTTGTCTTCCGCAGATGAGCTGCCTGAGTGTGATGGAACTGCCGTACGATAAACGCTGCTCCATGTCCAGGAAGGTGAAGGACTGTCACAATCTGATCGATCTCTTCAACTACTTCGAGTTGCTCTACTGCTTCGTTCACATCCACAACAAGGTGTCCGAGTTCTTTGTGATGTGTCTGCTCATCATAGCAGTGATTGCCTTCCTCAGCCTCATGTCCATCATGGTCGATGCCTAGTGAGTACATCTGCTGTATAGAAAGCTCTAGTTGTGTCTGTTATGGTTTCGCAGTTTCATGCCTGTGCTCAAGATACTTTCCCTAAAGATGCATCTGAGTGAGAATCTAGCCGGCATCACCCTGTTTGCCATTGGCAACTCGTCGCCAGATCTGCTAGCCAACGTGATGCCCACTCGGTCGGAGGCACCCATTGTGACCGCGGCGATTGGGAGTAGCGTTTCCGTCATTTTACTCTGCGGGGGCATGATCTGTTACCTGAAGCCTTTCAAAATGGACGGCCACACAACTGTGCGGGAATTGCTGTTCCTGATGTTAGCCGTCGAGTTGATACACTATCAGGCCTTTACCGGCAAGAATTTCACCAAATATGAGTGCATGGGTGAGTTCCTCTCCTCTCAAAGAATTCCTACTCCTATAGCGTTTACTCATCGTTCGTCTGGCAGCACTCCTTCTGGTCTATTTGGTATATCTGGTCATCAATATAGTCGATCTAAAACTATTGCGATACACCATTAAAAGTGAGTACTGTAATGACTTACAGATATTAGCGGCAGCATGCATGCGCTCAGTGTGTATGTAGAAGCGATTGCAGCAGGGTCTCCCACTGACGATAGCTTTGCAGACAGATTATACTCTTATAAAATACATTTTTGAACAGAACTCCGCCTGGAGATCAGGGATTTGACGCAACAACCTAGCTCTTCCGAACGTAATGCTAAGATGTTGCAAAAGGTGACAACCCTGAAGAATCTGAGTGACGAAGACATTATGTATCTGCGACCCTCTGTGGGAAGTGTCAGAGGTGCGTCGATTCAGTTGGAGAGGCAGCAAGTGGACTATGAGTCAACTCGAACGATTCTGCATAGCAAAAATAATCCGAAGAATCGATTGCTATGGACAGACTTCCTCAACTCCGTGAATCCCATTGATGCCATGGACTGGAAGCTGGGCAATTGCTGTCAGCGTACGAGGATCATACTCAAGTGTCCCATGGTGCTGATGGTCAACATTATGGTGCCTGTGGTGGACTACGAGAGGTACAAGCACGGCTGGAGCAAGCTGCTTAACTGCATCCAGATCGTGATCAATCCGTTCCTGCTGATCACGGCGATACACTGTAGGCTGTATAAATTGTGATTGCAACTGTGAGCTTATTCACTATTCCCCATGATTTGCAGCCAAGTTTGGCAATGTCTACCACACCTGGTACATTGACATCAACGTTGAGTACTCCAAGTGGTCCCTCTGCGTGACTGTACCCCTGGCTATCATTGTGTTTATCCACGCTCGCACTGATCTACCGCCGCCGTATCATTTGGTGAGTGGATGACCTTACAGTGGAAGTAGTCAACGTCATCTCTATCACAGCTCTTCATGGTGATAACGGTGCCCAGCTCTCTGGCCGTCATAATTTTCTGCGTAGCCGAGATGGAAGTGCTCAGCTTCATTGTGGGAGTCGTCTTTCACCTCAGCTCCCACTTCGTCACCGTCACACTGGGCTCCTTGGCCAATGCCACTATCAATCTGTTCGCCAGTTTCGCCATGGTCATGCAGGGATACCAGAAGATGGCATTCGCTGCCGTTATTGCTGGTCCATTCTTCAGTAAGTCATACACACACAAGCACACACACTTCCTCTTATTAACAATGCTGATTTAATACAGATCTCGTCGTGGGCGTGAGCATCGCTTTTCTATTCAATGAGGAAGCAGGGAAGGAGGGCTCCTGGTCTTGGCTGTATGGGGAGCACGGCGACAACTGCTACATATTCATGATGATCAGCATTGGGACTACGCTGTGCTGGTGCCTCACATTCAACTTCGTCTCCCGCAAGTCGGCTGGCGTGTATTTGCTGAGTCTATTCGCAGTGTTTTTACTGTATGCGGTGACTGTAGAGCTGGAACTTGTGCATGAGCTGACGGGTGATAAAGTATTTCCTCCAAAATAGTCTGATAATTGTATTTTTGTACTGTTTTACATATGTAATTCAAATATAAATTTTAAATTTGTTTTATACTTTCTTCCTTATTGACGTTAGTTGAGTGAATTGCAAAGCAACTAGCTTTCGTGACGTTGCAATTACATTTTTCTGCGTACTGCAGTTTCTTTTCATTAGTCAAGATTTCGATACAATCGACAATCTGCATCTGTGAGAGTTATGTGGCGTCCACACTGGGACTTGCATTTGCATTTTCTGTTACTTTTGGGAAATGTACATTCGTCTCCCTGCAAAATCTTATGGGAGCTAAGGATGGGAAAAAGTTGCATTCGTGTTGCATTCGTAAAAAATGCACTTGCATTCTCGTGATTACGATACATCGATACTAAAAATATACTAATAAATGCTGAAAAGCGCGTCAATATGGCGTCAAAATTAAATAAAATGAGGCGAAATGGCAAAAAAATAGTTGAATTAAAAATAAAACAAACACTAAATATTATTACATTTATTTATTTTGATTTTCAAAAAAATAGGTACTTAATGCAGTACGTATGACCTCTGCACGGTCGTTATGGTTGCCAAGCAGTATAGGCTCACAAGGCTGTTCTTTTTCAAATATTTTTTCGCCATCTAATGGATCCTTAAAGCTACTATTATTTATGTTAAAATAATAATTGCGGAATGTCCTTCTCCCAGAACGCACCATGTCTTTCCTATATATGTATATATAAAATAAATGAATAAGTAATTTTTTATATTTTTAATCATAATTACTACTTACGTATGTCCACACAGAGCGCTCAATCCAACTAGATTGACGAATGCGAATGCGAATGCAACACAATGTGGACAGGCTTTTGCATTCCTCCGATAACGATAACTTTTTTAGCATTTTTTAGTGCAGTGTGGAACCCGTATAAAACCCAGACTCAAAAAGAGTATATTTTTCTGTTAAAAGCACTGCAATTTATAAATACCGATTTAAACTTAACGGCAAAAATGCATTTTCCGTTAAAAGTATATGGGAGTTAGTGGTGAGAAAATAGTAGCATTCGTTGAAAATGCTCCTGAGTTCACGTGATTTCGATAGGTCGTTATTAAAAATACTAAAAAAAAATACTCAATTGGTGTTGTGAATGAATGAAATGAATTAGCTTACAAATTTAAAGCGGGAAATGACACAAGGTAATATAACTATGATTTATAAATTCGTGAAATTATTTATTTTATTATTATTTTATTTGACATTGCTTCTCATTGTCACAAACCTAGTTATTTTACTAATCCTATTATTGCACTACTTAGGCATGTAGTACATGTGTGCAAACAGATCGCTTACTGGAGCAGCGTAAATTTTCGTTCAATGTTATTGTCATTGAATACTTAATATAAAACCTTTTTTAATTATTTGAATGAACTCAAGTTAATGAATTTTGGGTTTTCTTTCTTTGTTTGATATCAATTTAATAAAAAAAGCTCCAAAGGAAATTAGCGCATAATGTAAATTTTCCATTAAAAGACTGTTTGATTTATTGAACCATTGTGCTATGGTCACAACGTTACACAATTTCAATTTTCCTCAATTTATACATTTCTTGTTTGTCTCTTTTTTTTAAACGGGCGCGCTGGCGCATAAAGCACTCAAACAAAACGAGTTTTTTTTCTCGTTTAAGATAGACATCGATATCAAAATTAAGCCCCTTATCGATAATATCGATATATCCCAGCTGTATTGGCATTTCTTGTTTATTGTTTTGCTTGTTGGGACGCCGCATTAAATATGAGCGGGAAAAGATTAAGGAAAAAACGGACGCACAACTTCACTAAAAGTGAAAAGATAGAACTTATCAATGCGGTGAATGAAAGACCCCTGTTGTGGGATTCAACACAGAAACAACGTTTTGATGCAGGTGCTGTGAAACGTGTGTGGAAGAGCGTATCGACAGAGCTTGATAAGCCGGGTATGGTCTGCTTTGATGGCAATCACATTGAATACAACAAATATTTCGTTTCAGTGGGTGAGTGCAGAGCCGCCTGGTCATCTTTAAGAGACAGCTACAGGTACCACCAGCAGAAAGCAGAGAAGAGAGATGGCGTCTGTGATTGGGAGCTTGCCCCGTTAATGGCATTCACGCACTCACAAAAAAAGTAAGTTATTTACTGTTATGCCCTTGATGTGTTACTAATTCTTACTGTGTATTACAGAGAGTATACTACTTTGAATCTAGACACTTCAGCGCGATCATTGCTTGAAGGAAGTGATAACTCGGAAAGCTCCATAGTATTGACGTTCCAAAATGTAGCTTCACATGACGACGGCCTGAATAATGGTGATCTATTTGAAAAAGAAATGGATCATGTACTTGAAGCCGATAAAGATGCTGTACTGGATACCGAGTTTAATGCATGGAGTGAGGATCATTCCACATTTCATGTAAGTACTGCTTCATTATGAAAATCTAATCTTTAACCTCTCTATTCTATGGCAGCCAAAACCACCAAAGAAGCGTAAAATGGAGGGAGTAAAGAAGTCTTACGATTTGGCCCAAGTTGTGGGTAATTTTTTGGAAGCGCGATATGGGGCGAACAAAGCTGTTCCCACTTTATCAAACTTGCCCCCTGTCTACCTCTATTGGGATAGCTTATTCAAAAGATTGAATCAGAAAGAAGCCCAGTCTGTTGAAATGGAAATGACGGAATTGCTCCAATCGCGAGTAAAAAACAAAAAATAATAATTCATATAAGTTAAGAAAAATCCGGATAAATATTTAAGTTCATTGTTAATTTTTTCAATTTAATTGCTGAGTTGGCGTATGCATTAATGTGGACCGGAACAAACTCAGCATAGTCATCCTTCGGCTACGAATGGCTCGATAGGCACATGTGTCCTTTTGTGAAATTTGAATTTCATTATTATAATTAGTTTTGGCGCCCTTAATCAAAAGTGCTGTTCTGTTAAGCCACTGTTATGTTAAATGTTCGCTGACTACGTTCGATGGCTTTACCTTTTCTTTTGCGGTCATGAAGAAACTATAAATAAGCGCTTTAAAAGTCGCAAATCGATTTTCGTTAATTTAAAAAAAAAAAACTGTTTATATTTTTAAAAAAGAAACAAAAATAAAGGAAATTATAATTTTTATAATCCAATCCAACTTGCTTACCATTTTGTTCGATGCAACCTGCTTTGTTTATGTTTCTGAAAGCGCGCGACTCTCAAACCGGGTTGTAGATAAAAGTTTACTGTTTGCAGTTAACTTCAAGTTCTGTTAATTAATTTAAATAGTCCGTTTTATTTATACTAATGGTGTACTGCTTAAATATAACTTTATTTCTATTTATTGCTGTTTTTCTTGCTTGGGTTTTTAATTCCTTTGTGGTGAATTTCTTAATATCAGATAACAGGGTTTGTTTCTTGGCTGGTTTGCAGTTGGTACTCGAACCTTTAACAATGTTTGAGTTTTCGTTAGGTTAGCGGTTTCGTTGTTTGAGTAATTTCGTTAAATCCTTTCACCTAGGTGGCAACGCTAAAATCACGCGATTTTTGCAGTTTGTTTGGGATAGCCATAAAAAAGGGAAGGAGAAGCACAGGAGATGATAAACTGCACTGCACAATATCGATATGTATATCGATTTGAATTTGTTTAATTTATGTCAACATAATTATTCCACATACTTAATGTTGTATGTAGTTTTTTATTGTTTATTTTCTACGTTTTTTTCTGTTTATTAAATTTTTTTCCAAGCTAAACGGACATGCATCGATATTGTTGGCATTACTTGAATCTGGATATCGATAATTTGCTACGATATAAACATCAACAAAATAGATAGCGCCACCGCGTGAGTGAAAAGCCGCTGTCAATCTTAAATGATACAGTGTAATAATAATAATTGCATTTAATTTTATAATTGCCAAATTTATGTGAATGTATTGCAAAAGTGCATAATATTACAGTAACGGATTCCACGCAAATTGCGAGAGAGCGTCGGTCGGGTACGTTGGCGTGTGTGTGTTTGGCGGTGTGAGTGTGAGTGTCTGTGGAGTGGTCCGAATCAGACGGTGAAAATAATCGTGGCAAAAGCGGACAGCGACAATTTATACACGTATCAGAAACAAACTCAACGTGTTTTGAGAACGTTGTGCTCGCATCGTCGGGACCGTCGCAATTACGTACATAGAACACATACACACGCACATATGTATGTGTGTGTATAAAAAAACACACTGATTTATCATACATGCGGGCGCGAAAGAATAACGCAAACTAAAATTTAAAACGCAATTGAGACGTTAATTAAAAGTTAAAAGCTTTTTTTCGTAAGTAAGAAAGTGCTCCGCTTGTGTTTCGAGTTTGTTTTGCCCAAGTTTTCGTATGTGTGTGTGTGCATGGATGTGTGTGTGTGAGTGGGTCATCAAATTGGCAAAAGCGCAAGTGGGCAAAAAATGTGCATTTGTGGATAATTCGGTGAAAGTTTCATTTGAATACAGTGCGAAAGCTCGAAATGAAGCAGTCACAATAAAAGTTCTGACGACGCCGAATGTTAATATTATTACGTGTTTTTTTATCGAATAGTTGACACAGTAAACGATAATTTAGTGTCATTTGGTCTAACAAGATAAATAGTATATAAATTCGTGTGTTTAATTTCTCCATTACATGTGCGCGTCTCTTCGTTCCCCTGTTGATGCAAATAACGGAATCTCAAATGCATTTTCTCCACACACACGCGTGCATACGTATGTATGTGTAAACGATGCAACAATGCAGAATTTAGTTGTCGTCACGTTTCGCAAGTGAATCAGGTAAGCTTCAACCATATTCAATTTCCATTTTCATTTCCATTTTCTCTGTGACTTTTCACATTTTCTTCTCGTCTACTGCCTTTCGCTCAGCTGACATAGGTGCCTCACACACACACACACACGCAGAGACACTTGTGCATTGTCTGTCGCCTCTCTTGCTTTTGCCCTCTCTCTCTCTCTCTCGTTTGCCGGTGTAGCGACTCGAATGTCACGCCACCTTATAATAAGAATAAAATGCATTTCTAATAGTGAAAATTTGCAGTTAAAGAAAAGGGATTGACCCATTTTCTATTTACAAACTATGCACTCGCCCTCTTGCATTATGCAACGTTGCCAATGGCAACGCAATTATTTAGTAGTGTTCCTATTGATTTTCAGTAGTACGGAATGCGTGTGGAAATAAATAGAAGAAGAAGAGCATTAGTTGTGACGTGTCCATTGCACCGTTAGAGACATTTGTTGCTTAACTCAGTCATATCAATTTACACAGTCGCTACGCGGTTGCCACACTGCGCGCAATGTTGGTGTTTTGGTGCTAAAAGTGGTGTTTATTTTGCAATGTGGTTCTTTTAGTTCCTTTCTTTACAACTGTTGAAAAACTGAAATAGTATTGGTTTAATATTTCAATTACTTTATATTTTGTAACACCAACATCACATTATACACTCTACGAAGTATGAAACAATAAGAAGGAACAAACGTTTCAGTGTGACCAACTATATCTACTAAATAATACTTAAACAGTATTTTCTTTTAATGATATTTTTGATATAGAATAGGGATATTCCAACAACAACTAAATGTTGCCTCCTTTTTAATAAAATTTATTTCTTTTTATTTACTTTTTCTGCTTTTTACTTGTGTTAAAGTGGCCACCGTGCCTTTGCCTTCTCTGTTGCTGGTTAAAACACGTGCAGTGCTTACACACACACACACACATGTTTACAGGCAGGCGCACGCTCTCTTACATTGCTCTCTTCTTGTACTTGATGACGCAGTCGCTCACCCACACCCACGCACACGTTGTTCGGTTTATTATACCAACTAAAAATCATGCGAGTTTTCGCTTTGGTGGGCAGAGCGGCGGGGCGGCGGGGCGCGCAACTCTGTCCCGGGGTCACTGTGCACTGTGGAGATGTGTCATATGTTTTTGTTCTTGCGCCAATGGGAAGTGTGCAACTGCGATTGCTGGGGCGCGGTTTTGTTCAAGGGCGGAAGCAGCGGAAGTTTATCATTAGCTAAAGATCCGGATATGCACCAGCATATTGCAATTGATAAATGTAGGAATTACTGTTGATAAGTGAAGATTTATATACCCATATCTATATGTATGTATGTATATAAAGTGCTTCGTCCTGACTGACTTATGAATACCGCACAGTCCAAACGGTAAGACATAGCGAGCTAATTTCTTCACGAGATTACACCTGATGGGCACCAGGGCTCCCCTAAGGTCGCAAATTTACCTCTTCTTCTATGGTGGTACTAGGAGGTTCATCGTCCCATTCACTGTTATTCTGAATTGTATTTCTTCCATTTTAATGTACATCATGTTTTCTCAATTTACCAAGATTGAACTCTGATAATGATAATGAGATTTCGCAATGTATATATTTCAGTTGATTGCAGCTTTCATTCATAGGCAGATGTATGGGCCGGGCGAACAGTAAACAAAATACGCTCTGACCTTTTCGCCTAGCCTCAGCTGATGTTGAATTGCGCACTCTCTTTGGCCATGCGGCCTTCACTCTGTACAGTTTGACAAACCTTTTGTGTAACTCTCTTGCTGTGTGAACTCTCTCTCTCGCTCTCTCGTTCGCCCTCTCTGTATCTTTGTTATGCTGGGTTTGCTGCGCATTATTTCCCCTGAAACTCGTATGATTTTCAGCTGGTATAAGAAAATGCCGACGAAGAAGCAGAAGGAAAAACGTGTTGCCGCCGCTATCAACCCTCATTTCGATTTCCCTGCACTCAATGCCAGCCCATTGACTTTTGAATTTTCTCTCGTTGCTGCTGTTGTTGTTGTTGTTGCAGTTGTAGTCGTTGTTTTTGTTGTTGTTGCAGTTGCAGTTGCTGCTGTGTGCTGGGGCTCAACCAAAATAGTCACGCGATTTCCTTGTATGTATGTACTAGACTATATATTTATCCATAATGTACATACATACATATATGTATTTACTGTATGTACTCTATTTATAGGCGTACAGTGCACTCCCCAAGTGGTGCACACGCGCTGACATTTGGCAATCTACGTGCATACATATGTATGTATGTATGTACATATATGTATGTATGTATATGTATGTATGTATATGTATGTATGTATCTACATATATGTATGTATGTATATGTATGTATGTATATGTATGTATGTATATGTATGTATGTATATGTATGTATGTATATATATGTACGTATGTATGTACAACAGTTAACTGCTGTAGTTGCGTGTAATCGCTTTGCACTCTGACAGCTGTTTCTACTTTTAGATATTAAAGCCCCCCTACTATCATATCGTGTGCTGGTTCTTTGAATTTTAATCTCAGCTACACTCTGCTACATAGTGAAGACAGGTGTACTATAATAGACATGTGACTCTTATATATATATAGTGTATAGTGTACAGTATAGTGTCACTAATTAAAACTTTAATAATTACTTAAACTGTTTTAACTGAATCAACTGTAATATGAATGAACTTGGGAATAAATGTACAGTGCCAGAGTGTCTGCCCAGGCCATAAAGTTGGTTTACTCCACCTTGAACATGTGTTCGACTTTGGCCCGTTTAATCAGAGCTGTAATAAGTAGAGTACACAATGTCACATGATAAGGCTGAAGCGCAGTATGTCTTTAGTTAGTGCAAGTGTCCAAGGTACTACTTAGATAGTAATTTGTACTGTGAGAAAGTAATTAAGCAAAGTATATAACGTTTTTATCCTGACTGACTAACTGACTGACTGTGTGATATTCTACATACATATGTACATTTCTCATGTTTGAATTTCGCATCTGTGCTCTGTTTGTTTGCTCAATTAGGGTAACTTGACATAAGATTGCTGTGCACCAAATGTATGTACATACGCCTGTATGTACTTCGAATGTATGTATGCATGTACGTACGTTCATTGTACTGTCATGAGTAAGTTCTAAATTTGTTGTGCGATTAAACACGTTATTTTTGATAAAGCATCAAGCACACCTTTCAAGATATAAATATGTGTATGTATGTATGTACATATTCCTGTGCTATACATATGTATGTATATGTATGTACACTCATACACAGCGCAGCAGTAGCAAATACTGTTTGCTGAATCGAACTGTTTGACTAAATCACTTTGCTGAAATGACTGCTAAAAATTTTCTAACCGGTTTTGTCAACGGGATATCGACGTATGTATGTACATATGTATGTATGCATGTATGTATGTATGTATGTATATATGTAGCTGTACTCTAAGCCTTTCAGCCGGTCATTTGTGACTTGCACTCCATGATCACGATCATTGCCAATACACACACAAGCACACACACACACACACACACATGTAAGTATAGAAATGTGTAAACTTTTCACTTGGTGTAGGCACGTGCTCTACATCAGAGCAAGTCCGCTATTCGATGCACTCTTGGCAATGAGAAAGTGCAACCAAAATGAATGACAAAAGAATTATTTATTTATTTATTTTATTTAGTTATTTATTTAATGTCGACTAAGGTCAGTCGACCGATTACATTTAATTTAAATTTAATAATTTTAATTAAAAATTAAAACATAAATCAGAATAAATTTAAATCTAAATCTAAATTAATTTCATTAAAAAGGAATCAACAAACTCAACTGCAGTAAGTCTTTAAATACTATTTTCATTTAACGAAAAACTTCCAATAATAAATAAACACCACTTTTGGCACCAATTGTGCAAGCTGTGGCAACTTTGCATGCACCGCATGCTTGTCTAGGTCATTAAGTTGTGCACAGAGTGGGGGGAGAGGAGGAAGGGAGGGGTTTACTTTCACACAGCCGCTCATACAGTCAGACAGGCAGACACACACACACACACACACACACACACACACACGCAGCTGTCACACATGCATAAATCATTGCCATCACAAACAAATGAGCGAGTGCATAAGAGAGCGTAACGTCAAGCGCTCTCTCTCTGCATGATCTGCAATTACTCTCTCTCTCTCTCTCTCTCTCTCTCTCCCTCTGCAGGCTCTGGCTATGCCAAAAACGAAATTCGCCCACACAATGTTCGATTTGTTTGCCTCGTTACTCTTTCGCGTCGCATTCATTCAGAAATGTAAAGTAAAGTAAAAAAAATGAACTCAATGATAAATACAAATTGTTGCTCATTTTCGTATTTATGAGTGTGCGTGTGTGTGTGTGTGTGTGTGTGCGATGTTGTTGCTGTTGTTTGATTTAAATCTTGGCGAGAATATTGCTCAGTTTATGTGCGCTAGGGAAAATTATTTTTATTTTGGACTTTGACACAGTCATACGATGATTTTGCTACCCCATTCGCAAGAGAGACGCAGAGAGACTTACAAACAATTGCTCTCGTTTGCACATACACACATATCATTTGTCTGTAACATGCGGAAACATTGACCAGCCACACGCCCCCTCTGCAACGCCCCTAATGTCAAGGTGACTCTCGAATGCCATTGGTAATAAGCGAGTGATGATTAATAAGCACAGTTACAGCTCACTTCGATTTTAACGGGGTAAAGTTCAAGCAACACACCTGAGCTGTCTTATGCCAACAACTACAGGTAGTACTAGGTACTACAACCTTTAAGTTTGGCTCGTAAATCTAAATCCGAGCTAATTGGCAATTAATTGATTGCTCAGTAAGATATCTAGTTCTAAAGGGTAAAGGTACGCCGTACTGTATCCGAGCACGATCTTAGTAAAGTCACTCTAAACTATTCACTGTTATTATGGATCAGAGGATTGTGCTCTGCGACCTAGTAGATCTATTGTACTCTCTGTCTACTAATCTTAAGATTACATGTAGGTCTTCAGTCAGCGCTATCGCTTGCCAGAGTTATCTATGTTACAGTCTGGTGCCGATTCCAAAAGATAGTGGAAATAGCACTGGGAGTACGAAGAGCACACGCTAGTGTCCCTGATCTATAGTACTGATAGTACGGGGTAAAGTATCTATTCAGTTGTAAGTACAAAGTTCTTACTCAAATCAACCTCGATTTCAAATGTATTTTAATTTTAACGATACCTTCTGCTCGAGATAAGATTTTGTTTGATTTCTTGACTAGCTTAGTTTAAATAGTTTAAACTTCTTTCATAGTATTTCATAAGTATATAAATTAGCTCTGTCTAAGCGCAAGAGGTAGAAAGAAGAATAAAGAATCTTAGTATTCAGCTGTTAAAAATAAAAATATATCACACAGTGTCTAGGGTATAGAAACTATGACTCAAACTATTAGATTTGAATCCACTGATAATGATTAATAATATTTAATAATAAGTATGTATTATTATATATTATATTATATTTTACACTCAAGCACTCGTAAAAGAAAGAATTTGTAATCCAAACTATAAATCATATTATTATTTTTTTTATTTTTTTATTTTATTATATTATTATTTATAGTAGGTACCAGTTGACAGACTAGATAATATTAAATATAAATGAATTAAATTCAATACAAAATGTATAAAAACAAAAAGTTCAAATTAAAATTAAAGTAAAAGTCTTTTGTACAATTTTCATTAAACCATATTTTTTATATAATTTCCAATAAGATAAGATAATATTAAATTAGTTTGACTTTTGATTGTGAATAACAATGGTCAAAACATTAAAGATAAATATGTATATATATAATAAAAATTGTTATAGGAGAGCTTGTTGCTTATACTAGATATAGGTTCCACTGGAAGTTCATCTGGCTTTTGGTTAATCTTCAACTCAATTGACAATGTTGCATTTTTATCATCAAGTGTCCGGCCGAGTCCAAGATACTTGTTTAGTTTCACATAGCTGCACACACTTGTGTGTACACACACACACACTTGAACATACCACACAAAAATTAAAGTAAACATTTACCATTCTAAGATTTCGAGCTCAATTACTGGGGACTTTGCACTTGGGGACTGTGATTTGGACTTTGTGCAGGGTATTGCGACTGCCTGACTGACTGGCTGGCTACAATTGTGGGTTGCTCGACAAATGGCAATAGTGAGTTGGTGATTTGGTGATTTCTTTGGCAAATGATGTTCAGCTGATGTCAGTGAAATCAAACGCCAAAACGCCATTAATCGTGCACAAATGCATTTTTCCAAGTTCGAGGTTGTCAATCGAGTCGAGTCGAGTCGAGTTTCCTCTTTCCACTCGGGCATGACGATTGAGCACATGTTTGGCCCAATGATTTTTCTACAATTGTATAAATGTTGTGTTTACTTTGTTTTGTTGTTATGCAAAGAGGAAACTAAATGCATTTCGAACACGACATTAGTCTAGTCGATTCTAACGGATTGCATGTAGTTAATATGCGGTGCACTCTAATGAAATAACTATAGGTGTTCGTTTAGCATTCAAATTGGAAATTGAAACTGACTATTGATTACGAATTATAGAAGATGAAGGCATTCCATTATTTACATGGTTTATTATTGATTCACAAGTATTTAACCCTCTAACACTTAAGAGTGCCTCAAGACACATTTTTCCAATATTATTTTAATATTAGTTTAATATTTTCTGTTGGTTCTCTAATATTATAGCTTTTGTATTTGTAAAAGATTAGGAAGTTTTTCGAACCTTTTAACGTATATTTTGGACAAAAAAATTGAATGGACTATTGGAGCAAAAGGTATTTACATTCTAATTTTGTTGATGTTAGCTTTGATAATAATTAAATTTTGATCAAATCGAATCGGTTGGGGTTTTTTTCTTATTCAAAGCCCTATAAATACCTTGAGATTCTTTTTCATATTACCTCATCTGCCAGGTACGCGAAGGCTTCTACACATTTCTGAAGTAATTTTTAAGCTCAGTGTAAATAATTCAATTATTATTTTAAAAGATAGTCTTAGAGGGTTAAATCAAGTTTTACTAGTTAAGATTCTTGATCTGAGCTAGTAAAAGGTAGTTCCCCTTTCTTGTGTTTATCTATTACCACACAACTGTTCAATATGTCTACAGTCTTCTACCCAGAGAAAGTTTAGCCGTGTCAATGTCAAGCTACTGCTTCTTCTATCAAGTTTTACTAGTCTATTAAGATTATTAGTCTAAGATTCGAGTAAAAGGTAGTTCCCCTTTCTTGTGTTTATCTATTACCACACAACTGTTCAATATGTCCAGTCTTATACCCAGAAAGTTGTTATATTCATTCTTATCTACTGGAACCCTTCATCGTGAAAGTTTAGCCTTGCTACGGTTCCTTCTAACTGCCACAGTATTAACATCTATCTATAAGGTTGTTTTATCACATCACACTCTTTTTTGTAGCCTCTCTCTTCACACTTGTGTGTGTTTATCCATGTGGAGAGTGTGTGTTACTATTATAAGCTCGTAGACTTTGCCACTGATTCAATCAAAATGTGTCACTTGTTCACACGAAACGGCGTTTTACTTGCCCAACAATTGCATACCTCTTGGGTGATGTATGGGTTGTGAGTGGGAGGGGGGTTTATAGTACAGACTGTAATCAAGCGATACGCGCCAATTTTCTTGATTGTCTTAATCCAGGCAGTGTTTACATAGTACTCGCACTCATAGTAGTTATCAAACCAGCTGCTGCCTCGGTATCGTTGCTCGGAGACCTTTGGTTCCTAATGGTCTCACTTACAGACGACTGGCACAATATTGTTTAACTTTGATCAGTGTCCTGATCGTAGCACAGTGGCACCAATTGGGTATTTGAACAGCAAAATGTATCTTCCTATAAGAATTTGATTGAGTAGTGATAGAAATATATTGTATGAAATTAAATTGATATCGAAGCTGTTATACATTCTATATATACATTCTGTACATTCATTCCATAGTACTTTTCAATTTTACACCTTATCTATCTTCTTATAAGAAGTAAAGTGAGTGTAGTGTTAAAAATATACTGTATAAAATTAAATTGACATAGAAACTGATATATATTCTATGTTATACTTTCTATATACTTTCTATACACTCTCTAAATACATATAGTCTATACATTCTATAGTATCAATACATTCATTTCAAAGTTCCAATTCTACCCACGAATGCTATGGCATGTGCCCACTGTGCGGGGCAGTATACACACGCTTGGTCGTAGTGTGTGCACACACAGAGTCAACAGGTGTTCAAAGTTCACCACGCTGCAAATTGCCGGGGCTAATTGAGCGCTGTGCATGCTTTCAATTTTCATTCATTAACCCCTAATTAGACTATTGCAATAGTTGGTTATCAATACAAATTTAGACATTTGTAGTGTCGAAACACACTTGAGGCTATTTGCTGATCTTTATGTAATAAAAGTGCATTGCAAATGGCATCGAATAAGTGGGGGGAACACTAAAAGCGCTTTTAGTAAACTTTTAAGCCTTAGATAGGGTAGATAGATAGTACAAACTAATTTAAGGGAAACGTTTTGAGTTTCACTCGAGTATATGTTCAACCTAGTAGCTTGAACTAAGCTCTCCTTGTACATACGTAGTAGAAGATCATACAAAATAGATTCAAGAATTATTAGATCGTGTGTAGGACCATAGAAGAGGCAGTTTTGCTTTCGATTATTGCTTAGCATTTAAAAACATTTAGGCATTCATCTATTTTAATAAGATTTTTTGTCAATTTCTTCAGTAGATTCTAAACGAATAATTTCTGTGTGTATTAGAATATATAAATTAAGTTGTATTATCATAAACTTAATTGGTCTTGCTAGGGCGCATCTTTAGCTCCTGATGGCCTATATCAGGAGTCATCATAGTCCTAAATTTTACACTCATAAAAGGCGTCTGGCTGTCGTCTCAGAGTGTAGGCTCTGCAAGGTCTTTTGTACTGATAAGGAACACTCTTGACACCAAAGACCGTCTGGTCGCAGTGCTTTATTGCTGAAACTTCTAACATTAATTTAATTCTTATATTTAGATCTTAAATTTCCAAAATTATTGGTATATTTCTATATAGTTGTGGCTTTTGCTAATATTAAAAAATTAGCCAACTTCTCTTTACGTTCACTATACTAATATTGAGTTCGTTCTACGGAATATATAAGATACTACAGCTTTTCCCTTACTTATTGGTTGTGTATTGATTGAGAGCTTAGCAGTTGTCCTGAGTTGGTCAACTTATGAAGGTTATCACCTTTATAAGATCATTTATATTATCTCTACCACTTTTTATGTGTGTGCGAATTGTGCTCAATCTATTGTGAATAATTCAAAATTACTGTAGAATGAAAAAAAAGTACTGTAGTAATCAATGAGATGTATCAAATACTTAATGAAAGTTTCATCAAGTGCACCAGAAGTGGGTCCAGACACTGTCAATGCTAAGAGCGGGGAGTGTGTGATGATCTGCTTTGCTTAGATAGTTGCAAGCTATGCCTTCAATTCATCAATAGTTCAATAGAAAATGTCTCTTCATCTATCCCATTACAGTCTATTATTGCAATTATCTATTACTTAATTCTATATATATTATATATTCTATACTTAAATCTTTCTAGCCCCCAGGTAATCTGCCCATTGATTTCCCTCACTACCCCGCTGACTAGTTACCCCCAGTAGTCATGTCCTTGATAACTTGGCTTGGCTATTTGGTCTTTTGCCTTTTGATATATATATGAATTAATTTGTGAAAGAAATTTATTGATGAGCTACCCATCCCGACCTATGCCAACATATTTTGCCCTAGAGAGAAATGAATAGCTCTCTCTATCTGCGACATTTCTCACACTCAATGTGTTATTATGCAATCCGATTGAAATTTCTTGTGTTTGTCTAAATTTAATTTGTATGCTATCTATATGTGTTTATAGATGTATTTCTGTTCTCTCGCCGTTTCGTCTTATGTCTATTATCAGTCATTGGATAAGCGCCAAGAGGCGAAGGCGAAACCAGAGAACCAAAGAACTTGTTGCTCTCTGTATCAATGAAAGTGGTTTGATGAGTTTATATGAATTCAAATATAAGATAAATACAAATCTCTTAAGACTATTTTGATTTGATTGCCTTCTTTACTATTTTTGTGAGTCTAAGAATTGAGGTAAACATTTCGTTCAATATGCACCTATTAGCTGTAGGTTGCTTCCTACTGTTGCTGTTTTCGAATTTATTTTTGTACTGTCAAATTACGTATTTTCCGTTTGTTTTGCTAAATAGTATTACATTTTGTTTATATTTAATACGTTTTAGTTATTGTTTATACAGAGAGACGTGATGATAGCGTATACTAGAATCTATAGTTGAGAGTTCAAAATCCAAATCGAGATTATGTAAATAAACAGGTTGAATGTTCACGAGTCGCTCGCTCATAACTCATGCTCCATAACTATTAGGGGTACTAGTTATATACTAGTTAGTATCTTAAAATAACTTGCCTGGACCGGGTGCAAAGGTCAATATATAACCGAGAAAAGATTAAAGGTTCAATTATCAATTAACTTGTATTATCTGTGCAAATTATACTATTGTCCTTTGGGGTCAGCTGTCGATTACTTTATATTGTTTTGTATCAATCACATAATCATCATCATTATCACATTCATTACTGTTTTCCTTTCTTCTCATTTGATTGTAGGTAATAAACCGTAAAACCGCCAACTGCTTCATCTTGTCTAAATGTTGCATCTGTTTCCGTCCGACTTGCCCTTTTCAGCCGAGACCATAGAAGTCGCATCCCGCATACGCCGCTTTGTCATCATCCCCATCGCAACTGTACCGTTGTTGTACGAAAGGACCATAAGGACTTTCCATTGAGAAACTGCTAGTTAACATTTCTCACTCTCTCTCCACCTCCACCCTCTCAATCCGTCACACTAAACGTTGTCACAGTAATACTTTGTCAAGATGTTCATCGAAGATGATGCGCAGTAAGTACTTATGTATATCTGTCATACATACCTACATCTAACTACGTATTTGTTGTGTCTATAAGGTCAACTCGCCTAAGTGTACTATATGTTAATCTTGGTGATGGTATATACATATACAGTATACTATAGTTGTACTATATAATCGAAAGGGGAACATTCAGTTCTCCAGATCTGGGAACTTACTCGTAGTAGACATAACAGAAAAATATTTAAATACTATCTGAATTATTATATAAATACCTGAAGGGATAAGACTATAACTAGATAAGATTAAAACTTTTATAATATGAGCTCTGCTTACATTTTGACAAGATATACATAGATACAGATAAACAGACAGATACAAATATGTAATATCTATACAGATAAATAGCTGTTTGGTTTACAGAGAACAACTGAAGAAGTTTGGTATTGTCAGTGATATCATTTGTAGGTTCTGTCGAGACTTCTACTAATATCAGAAGACACCAAAGACTAGGGAAATAGTAACTCGTGATCAAGGAGGTTGTAAAGCCCTTGGAGGGTACTCGAGCTCGTATATCATGGAGAACTTCTAGGCTTAGTAGTTAGCGATACTTCTGTCCCAATCTAATAAAAATATTTCTTATTAGGTTTACGAAAATAAAAATAACTTTCTAGGGGAATAAAAAAAGAAGATTATTTTGATATAGATTTATATTTAAAGATTCTATATTTAATCTTATCAGGCGACTGATAACGCAACTCATGCTTCATTCATTAGAACTATGGAATAGTTTATATGCGACTAAAGATTTGCAACAGGTGAAAAGATATAATGAAAAGATATATTCGATTGACGCACAAGTTGCAATATCAAGATTAATCGTAAGCTTTCTTTTGCATTAAATACAATTTAATAAACTGAAAAAAGTTCCTATACGGAAATGTACTATCACCTGATTCTCAGTGTATGCAAAATATTTCAAAGCAATATTTATCAATTGCTTCAGATAGCGGTATTCCATTTAGTTAATGATTTATGCCAGCGCGTTTTATTTCGCTTATAATTCTTCTTTCAGCTGATGTGATGTTAATAGTACTATAGTATGTATGTCCTAATCAGACACCGTGAAATGACCAACGACTATCTGGAATCAGTGCATAAGTTCGGGCATTACCCCGTACCAAGGGGGGGGCCTTCTATAAATTGCCATAATATGCTGATCACTAGAGCGTGTCAAGTTCAGGGACGTGACGTAGCTTCGGTTTGATAGCTCTTATCAGTGGAACGCGCCTTATCAGTCTGTTTTATAGCTTCAGTGTGTGTAAAATATTTAGCACAGATTCTGAAAACCTTGTGCAAATGAACTTATAAAATATTTGTACTCTGTGCAAAGACTGTGTGTGCGCATTATATGAAATATTTATAATAATTGCAGTAAAGTTCATATGAAGAATAGACTGAAATCAAAGTGCACTTTGGGTCCAACTGGGGCAGGGGCAAAAGTTCCTCTTATTTTGGAAATAAGCCATTAAACAAGTGTAGGCATAATAGTCTGTATATATGGCTGACTCTGGGATAATGTTAAACGAGCTGTAAGATAATGAAAATCCGTTAGTTTCCGTAATACTAAAGTAATAAAAGATACTACTAAAATAACACTAAAATTGATTATCAGGTAATAGAAACGGAACAATTTCGAATGTTTGTTTCTTTTATATTCTATATAGAACTGATTATATACGAACTGATTCGCTGTAGCCCTATCTTTCTGTCCGTCTGTCTGTGTATCTGTCTGTCTGTTAAAGCTGTCAACTCTTAACTTTGCGACCTTAGGGTAAACTGAAGACTCATAAGCTATCAACTCTTGATATAATTAGATAGCTATGTCTTACCGTTTGGACTATGCGATGTTCACCCGTCATTCAGGACCAAGAACTTTATTTATAATACTAATATTATGAATATTTAGTTGAGGCAATTGAAACTAAAGCGAAAGGCAAACAAAATCAGCAATCGCATATGCTTTTGATTTTATCTCTTCAAATTTATAGACCAATTAGAAAACACTTTAAATTCAACTTGGCCAATAATTTGGTATAATCATAGAAATAAAGCTGGAATGAAAAAACTTTATAGGGTGCTTATGACCCACGAGTGTGATTACTGTTATTATTATCGGCGGCGGGTAAATATGTGTTTAGTATGTACACACACACCTGTGGACAGACTTATAGGATCAGTTAGTTTAATTGCTGTAACTACAGACGGAGAGCAGGAACTAGTCTTATGACTGAGTTCCCGTATTTCAATCAGTTCTCCGATAAGAGGCAATACGTTTTCCAGTCTTATCTCTCTAAGCAGCAACCCTTTTGCAGTTACTAGATTTGCTAAATGAAATCAGTTGGCTTTCGACTTTAGACACAACTAGAACTACTACTGCAGCTCGGCTCTACTACTGTGGGCTATCATCCCATGTATATAGTTATATATATCAATGCAGTTGCTATATTTCATTTGCATATCAATTATCTAATGCCATTTTCAATTATTCCACAGAATGGACAGCTTTTGGGTGCAGAGTGCACTGGGTGCCATCAAGGCGATCGCATTTGTCTACGATATCATAACGCTGCCGGTCTATTTGGTGCTACAGGCGCCATGGAAGCGTCGACAGGACTCGAGGCGAGTGAAGGTGAGTCAACTGCTGAAAGTATCTTTAAGCTGCAGACAAATCAAAGCATCACTCGCAGATACAATTAGTTTAGTTCAAATGTAGTCAATGATAATCTAAGCTATATGTATACTAGAATCTTATACTGCATATAATTCACGTGGAACTATAGTGTTTTGTAGTAATAGTAACAAATACACTAGTTAGTATATTATTTTAGTAGTTCGTCTAACATTGTAGTACTACGCAACATCTTTCCCTTAGAAAATTAATCACTGCTCTTCTTTGTTCTGTTCAATCTAGATTCATTAGGTATATTCTTTATTCATGCACACAATCTAATCTACTCTAAGCTAAAATAATTACAATAACTAATCTAGTCTTAGTCTATGTCTATTATATTTAAGGGATAGTATTATTGAAAATTTGACCTGATAAATGTCTGCAATATTATAATATATTTTCGTTTGACTTATGTTAATGTTACTATATCTATAGTATGTCTATATGCATATTTCTCAGGACTATTTAGCACATTACTCATTATTAACACATTTTGTTTTCAATTTAATTCATATAATTCAATAATTATGAATGTTTTTCTGCTACAAAGGGATTGGAATATTTCTTAAACGTCTTCAAATTTATACACTCTAAGACTTCCATCGACTTATAGTCGTCTTATTTTTGTATTTGGATGTTGATACCGGGCTTTTAGCTACCTAAAAACATACTACTTACTCGTTTATCATTCACATTTCAGTCCACGAGTATAGCGGTCTTTAACATCCTTTGGCCACCTTTTGAGCAGGAACCTTTATGCCGTTAGACGATTGAAAGCTAGCTTCAATTATATACTCATAGATAGTTTGGCAGTAGGATTTGATATTATATGTAAATTAAGTAAAGTCAAAGTGCGCTTGTTCTATAGACATTTGCTAATTGGTATTTTTACCTCCTCCCATACACAGGCCACGCCCATAAGCAAGAAATTGTCGGTGGTCGATGAGTCGCGAAAGTTCTCGCCGGATGACATTGAGGTTTTAATTTGCGTTTTGTGCATTTATTATTTATTCATTGGTTTTGATATGGTGTGTGTTCTGTGTGTGTGTGTGTGTGTGTGCGTTGTGGAATTCCCCAAATACATATAACAACACACATGTTTAGACATGGGCACAATTTAATACGAAATTTATACACAGTCTCACATCCAAATGCCCTCTCACCTGGTGGTGCTTTATAGTTTATACATAAACCCTCGCTCCCTAACCAACCCAAACCCAACTCCAACTACAACACGTACCTTGTTTGGGTTCCCCTCTTGCAGAAGCTTTATGCTCTGATTGATTTTAATTGATTTGTTTTATTGCAGGCGAAGATCATTAAAAATGACGACACCGAGCTGACCTACCGGACCACAGAGCCACCGCGTGATGTGCACGTGAAGATGCTGCAGGAGAACATTGATACATTGGAGAAGGTTTTCAACTATGTGGCCAAGACGCATTCGACCAAACGCTGCCTGGGCACGCGCCAGATACTCAGCGAAGAGGATGAAACGCAACAGAATGGACGTGTCTTCAAGAAGTACAATATGGGCGACTACAAGTGGAAGAACTTCATCGAGGCAGAGCGTATGGCAGCCAGCTTTGGCCGTGGACTACGCGAGCTTGGCCAGGGACCACGAGAGAATATTGTTATCTTTGCCGAGACACGTGCCGAATGGATGATCGCCGCTCATGGTTGTTTCAAGCAGGCCATGCCCATTGTCACCGTCTATGCCACACTGGGTGATGAAGGCGTTGCCCACTGTACGTATACAAATCCTATAGAGTTTCTAGGAAATGATTGACTAATGGAACTCTTTTATAGGTATCAGCGAAACGGAAGTAACAACTGTCATCACCTCACACGATCTATTGCCCAAATTCAAGACACTGTTGGCCCACTGTCCCAATGTGAATACCATCATCTATATGGAGGATCAGCTGCATAAGACCGATACCACAGGATTCAAGGAGGGCGTTAAGATACTACCGTTTACCCAAGTTGTTAAGATTGGAAATGAGAGTAAATTCGGTAGGTAATACAATAGATAACGCTTGGAATCAATCATGACTTGTTGTTACATTCACAGAGAACGTACCACCAAAGGGCGAGGACATTGCTATCATCATGTACACATCCGGATCGACGGGCACACCAAAGGGAGTATTGCTGTCACACAAGAATTGCATTGCAACCATGAAGGGATTCTGCGATATGGTGACCATTTATCCAGAGGATGTACTCATCGGTTTTCTGCCATTGGCGCATGTATTCGAGCTGGTGGCGGAGAGTGTTTGCCTGATGACAGGAGTGTCCATTGGCTATTCCACACCGTTGACCCTAATCGATTCCAGCAGTAAGATAAAACGCGGCTGCAAAGGCGATGCATCCGTTCTGAGGCCCACGTGCATGACGTCTGTGCCATTGATACTCGATCGCATTTCGAAGGGCATTAACGATAAGGTCAACTCTGGCTCGGCGTTCAGGAAGGCGCTCTTCAAGTTCCTCTATCAGTATAAAGTCAAATGGATACAACGTGGCTATCAGACCCCATTGATTGACAAGTAATAATTATAATTAGAGATATTATTGATAAGCTGTATATATTAATTCTCACTTTTCTACAGGTTGGTGTTCAAGAAAGTCGCCAAATTAATGGGTGGCAGGGTGCGCATCATTATGTCCGGCGGTGCTCCACTTTCGGCTGACACACACGAACAAATCAAGACCTGTCTGTGCGTGGATTTGATACAGGGTTATGGCCTCACAGAAACCACATCCGGTGCCACCGTAATGGATTGTGAGTACAGCTTTGCTTTTACGAGATTCTTAGATATAATACTAATTGAACTTGTAGGCCGTGACATGACCTATGGACGCACTGGTGGACCACTGACAGTTTGTGATATTCGTCTGGTGAATTGGGAGGAAGGCCACTATCGGGTTACCAACAAACCCTATCCACAGGGCGAAGTGCTTATTGGCGGTGAATGCGTGTCCCAGGGTTACTACAAATTGCCTGGCAAAACCAATGAGGACTTCTTCGAAGAGGACGGACGCCGTTGGTTCAAAACTGGCGACATTGGAGAAATCCAATCCGATGGCGTACTTAAAATTATTGGTGTGTACCGCTGCGGCTTTTATGGTATCAATTTTTTATTAAGTGCACTATAATTTCAATAGATCGTAAGAAGGATCTGGTTAAACTGCAGGCTGGTGAATACGTGTCCCTTGGCAAGGTCGAAGCTGAGCTCAAGACGTGTGGCATTATTGAGAACATTTGCGTTTACGGAGATCCAACCAAACAGTTCACTGTCGCGCTGGTCGTGCCCAATCAGAAGCATCTCGAGGAACTGGCAGAACGCAACGGACTAAGGAACAAAACATTTGAGGAGCTGTGCTCATCGCCTATCATGGAGAAGGCCATACTTAAGGAGATCACCGAACATTCGCGAAAATGTAAGCTCATTCCGCCTTACCCTAGCTCGTAGCTAATGGTTCTTATTGTATTTACAGGCAAATTGCAAAAACATGAGATACCTGCAGCGATTACGCTCTGCAAGGAGGTCTGGTCACCTGACATGGGCCTGGTGACAGCTGCATTCAAGCTGAAGCGCAAGGATATACAGGACAAATACCAGCACGACATTAATCGCATGTACGCATCATGAAAATCAACATACTAAATGGCAATAGAAAACCCGATGCGGTGGCAGCAGTTACATACTAAACATGCAAAACATGCAAATTGTGTTTTAATATAGCTCAGGCGCATGGATCGATGCGTTGTTTAAACCAAACTAGCTTAAGTACTAAAAGATCTAAAAACGAAACTACACACAGATCAGATACAGATACAGATACAGATACAGATATTGAGGTGTGTGTACACCACAGGATGTTTTCATTTCTTTTGAAAGTTATCTTTGTGTGCTTCTTCGTTTTTGTTTTTTAATATTATAAAATAAAATGTATTAAGTTTATAGGCATTTGCACGTAGTTTGGTTGCAAATAAAATGCTGCTGTTGTTGATTACGCGTAAATGAAAATGATAACTCTTATAGTTGACAAGGATAATAATGAAGATGATAAATGATAAATGATAACAGACGATGTACAGTTTCGGTTTTTAATGCATATTTGAGGCACGACATTAGCTATTTTTAAAAATGCGAAATCATGTTTAACTGACTTAGTGGTTGCCTAATAATTATGTACATACTATAGGTATACGCACCAAGGCGAGGCGTCTATATATACTATACATATACTATACATACATACATATACTATGTATAACACAATTTAATATCTGTATTTATTTATATGGATTTAAATACATACAAATGTAGCGTACTCTTCACTAAACTAAGTTAACTTTATTGCAATTAATATTGAAGTCATGAATTATGTTCTGAATTAAAGTGAAAGATTAAATGATTAATTGATATGAAATCTGTTTCTACTGGGACGTAAATCCTCAAAGGAAACAGGATAGAACCCTCCATATATAAATGTATACAAGAAGCTTAAACCGAATAATGTGTAATATATTTTAGAGCAATTTAGTTAAAGTAACAACGCAAATCAATTTCAAGTCAAAA
Organism: Liodrosophila aerea; assembly: GCA_035045005.1. NCBI lineage: Eukaryota > Metazoa > Arthropoda > Insecta > Diptera > Drosophilidae > Liodrosophila > Liodrosophila aerea. Next base: position 57,036 of record JAWNNL010000288.1, read on the forward strand.
TTTAAATACAGCAAATAAAAGACTTAGGAATACCATAATAATAAAAGCAGCAAATAGGTATAAAAAGGCCAAAACAAAAGTGCATAGTTCTATAAGATGTATTCATTTCATAGTTTTGATTAAATTATAGTCATACATTTAGTTAAGATATCCAACTAGCATTGTTTAGCAATTTTAAACGAGACGTTGCGTTTCGACAAAGATGAGAGTAGCAAAATCGATAACGAAATTCATTTTGTGTACGATATACAAATATTTATAATTCTAATGCGTATTTTACAAGTTATTCGTAATTATAAAATGAGTTGCAAGCAAACACTACTACGCATATAGTACTACTATATACTAGGTATCTATATGTAATTGTACATTTTGGGTGTATAAACATTGAGATAATTAAATAAATAAATAACTACATTTTGGAATATCTTTTACCCTTAATGGTGGTACGAAATCAAGTATGCTTTTGAAGACCCAATTTCGAAATGTGTAAACTGATTGACATACTTTTAATAGTCATAAATATACTTATAAATAAGAGCAGTAAGAGTTTTACATATCGTATAGTTTAATTTTAAATGGGAATTCGGTTAAATTTATGTATGAGTCACAAGAGAAATGGATGAGTTCGATGTTGTCATGGAACAGATTGGTAATTGATGCAACTTAGTTGAAAGACGACATCGTCTCCTTTCACTATCATAACTTTTCTCAGGCTTTGGCAAGGTGCATTGCTTTGCCATTCTCACCTTAGGATTGCTGCAGATGTTGACCATCCACGAGACAATGGGCATGGGTACCATTGGACCGGCTGCCGTGTGTGATCTGAGAATGAGCCTCATGCAGCTGGCGACCGTGACAACTGCTGCATTCCTGGGCATCATCTGTTCGTCATTCTTCTGGGGCTACATCACGGATAAAATGGGTCGCAAATGGACATTGGTGCATACAATTACCATAAGCAATCTGTTGTCCCTGATTTCCATGTTAATGGTTAGCTTCACTAGCTTCTTTGTGCTGCGTTTTCTTACGGGAATATTGTGAGTACCAATCATGCTACTTGTAATAGTATTACTAACATCCTTATAGTGTAGCTGGTCCAAGCTTTGTGGCTGTTACATACCTCAGTGAGTTTTGCAATAAGCAGATCCTAACGCGTACTGTCACCCACATGTACATGTTCACTGGCTTCGCCATGTTCTATTGCCCCTCGTGGGCCACTCTATTCCTTTCCTCTGGTGTGGTAAACTTTGAAGTAGTGGTCAGCGATAAGCTAACAATCCGCCCCTGGCGGGTTCTCGGAGCCGTGTATACGATATTACCAAGCGTCGTTGCCTTCTTCTTGCTGCTCAAGATGCCAGAGAGTCCAAAGTTCTTGTTCATGATTGGGGACACCAAGCAGGCCTTGGCTGTAATGGATTGGATAAGCCGCAAGAATAGGGGAACCCCACTCAGTCCAGAGCAGGTGGATCTAATGTTACTATTTCAGGAGAGATCCAAAAAGGTGGAAAGAATAAAACAATCGGGCAATATCATCCAAACCATGCTTAACGATGCCATGCCCTTGTTTCGCAAACCCTTCGTTGGTTACTACTTGGGAAGCTGCTTGGTTATGTTTAGTCTGGGCTTGGTGTAAGTTCTAAAGACAATCGGATTATACTATGTACAGTTTTAATTTGTCGTTCATAGTGCCAATGGTCTGGGCATTTGGTTCACAATCATACGGAATCGAACAAACATGCGACAAGACGACAAAAGCAACATGACTATATGTAAGATATTGTTCTCTACCGTTCACGACGTGCTGCAGGACAGTGAGGATGATCTCATGGTCGTAAGTGCCATCTGTATATACCAGTGGTGCCCAAACATACTATCAGACAGCTTAGCAGCGTGACGCCTGTACGTGTAAGAGCATCGACTGTGCGTGTGACAACAGCGTTGCAAAGCAAAACGCACATGTGATAGGAATTATGCATTGTGGGCACCACTGGTATATACTCCTATGTATTTTTCATTAACATTAACTTGATTCGTCCTTAGGCTTGCAATGATGGCTTTGTGGGCTTCAACGATTCTCTCATTTTGGGCATGATCTACATCATATTGTACAACATCTGCTGGCTGACTCTATTCTTCTTGCCACGCAGAGCGCTCTTTATTGCCGCCCTAATCATTTCATCTTCGTTCGGTTTCGCTCTGATTTTTGTCACAGAGCGTTGGACGCAGCTTTTTAGCTTAGTTTTATTTATAGCCTTACCCGGTGTGCTCATCAGCCTCATGGGTGGAGCTCTCCTCGGATTTGTGCCCACTCATTTGCGTGCCAAGGCGCTGTGCATTAGTCTAATGTGGGCCCGTTGGGGTGCGGTTGTGGGCACGATGGTCTTTGGTCTCTGCATAGAGAAAAACTGTGAGATGACCATTTTGGTGATTGGCATTTTCCCCTTGCGTATGCTAACCCCCTTCCCATAGAGTCTACTTAATCTCATCTTTGCCTTCTCGTTATAGTTTGTGCCAGCCTCGAGGGAATTTTACCACTCTAAGAGACTCAGAACTAGAGTTGGGCATGGACCGTCTTTTCTACGCGCCCGCGTGTTCGTGTTGAAAATTTGAATTTTGTCGTTTAGTACATATTCGGCACGAAAAAACACGCCGATCATTAAAATGCACTTAAAAATGCCAAAAAAGCGATATTCGATTAAACCGTTATTTTTTAGCTTTAACACAAATCACGGCGCCACTTATAAAAATGGAAAAGAAAAAGAAAAAAAAAAGAAATACAGCAAGCAATTCGGAATAAAAATTCGATATACAAATATACTAGCCCGAAAAATGTTAAGTATTCCTGCAAGCTCTGCTACGAGCGAGAGGGTGTTTTCGACATATTAAATGAACGTCGAACTCGTTTATCTAGCTCAAATCTAGATGAACTATTATTTTTGTACAAAAATATGTTAAAACATAAAATAACTAAATTAAGCATAAGTTTAATATGAATAAATATGAAAAAAAAAAAATTATAATATTTCGTGTTGGACCGTGTTGGACCGTGTTTGGAAAATTTTGAAGCGTGCGTGTGAGTGCGTGTTAGAAATTTTTGTTTTCGTGACGTGTTGGGTCGTGCCGAAAAATTGCAGTCCATGCCCATCTCTAGTCTAGTCCTTTATACCCGAGGTTATTACATGGGGGCGATCGATGAGATAGCCTTCTTGGACCCGCTCAAGGTAAAATCCTTGCTCTTCAATGGCGCGTTCCGAAATAAGAGAAAATTGCTGAAATACATTATTCGCCTGCCCAATTTGCGCCGTCTGGTGCTACAGGATGATGACATTGATACTCAGGATTTATATGACATTTGTGCCAGGCTTCCTCATTTGGAGGAATTACATTTGATGAAAATGCGATCATTGCCCACCCCTACACAACTCTGGGATACGGTGGACGCATGTCCAACTCTTAACCTGGTCAACTTATCCAACAGTCAGTTGGCTGAAGATTTTCTAGTAATGAGTGCAACGCGCTTGAAAGAAATACTAAACAAACGAGGGTCAAGCTCACCCTTCACCCTCCATGTGCACAACACTAATTTGGAACATAATATTGAAAAGGTGAACATATACAGACATATATTAGTAGTAGTTAAAATACTAGTGAATGTGTTTCAATACTTTTTCAGGCTATCGCTATGCTCGATCATCCGAACCTGAAACTCTCCTTTAAGATAGTAGACATTAATGTTTGGTGCGCGGGATTTGTGGAGATGGAATTGTTTACATCGTCGGAAATCTAATTACAATTCTGCCGAGTACACAGAGTATAATATCTAAATGGAAACTTTCACTTTGTATCAAGTGCTGTGTGCAAAAGAGCTCAGTTTAATGATGTGTCGTACAAATATTGTCTATTGAACATATAAAATATAATATATATAAAGTAAATATATTGAAGACAGGCTAATTGAAACTCTAACGTAAGCATATACTTATATGTATATACCTAACGTAATTAAATACAGCTTCACGTTAAGTGTAGTCTGCTGTTTATACTTGAGCAATAAAGAGGTACTAAGAAAAGTAAAATACAATCTGTTTAACGATGAGAAAAACTAAAACTACTCCTAGTGACAGGCAAAACCCAATATCCTATGTATTTAACTGTATCTGAAAACATAGAAGAGGGTAAAAATAAAGGAGACTGCTCGCTTGGCTAGGCAGTTGTGTGTTACAGCAACAGCTATTGCTTACTTAAGAAACAGAATCGTTCATTTGTTGCAATTTTGTAAATTAATTGTAAAATAAAGTCGAGAAAATGTTTGACAAACTCCCTAACGAAATCATACAAAAATTTTTGCTTGATCATGTGGAACTCAGATGGAAACGTATAAAAGAGGCGGAGATCGATAGAGATGTCATGAAGATTTTTGAGAAAAGGCCGCATTTAAGGAACAGCTTCGCGCGCAATGCCAGTCCAACGCTGGAAAAGTTGGTGCTCAAGAGGGTAAATTTGAGAAAATTTACCACATGGATGTTTGGGTACGAATTTCCTAAACTATACCACCTGACTTATGAATTGTGGAACACGGATAAGGAAGAAGAGGATGGGCAGGCTTTATTGTATCGGATTTTTCCGAACATCACAAATTGGACTCTAAGGAGCGTCGCCGTTGGTTGGCATATTTGGTGCTGGAAAGGCTGCAGGAGTTGAACTTACGCTAGAACATTTCACCTACGCAAACTAACGCTACTGTACCATGAGGAGGAGGTTTACCTTGAGTCAATCATAGCATGCAAAACACTGGAGGAGCTCAAAATTGATCAGTTTAATTTGGATATAGATTTTATTTTGCATCTATCGGAAGATATGGAACTTCCGACGTTTTATGTTCTACGTTGAAAAAGAATCCCTATACAATGTTTGCAAAGGCCTGAAACATTTGGAGGCGCTTCGCCGCCTGCCCTTTTTTGAGGATACTGAATTTTGTTCTTATCAAACATAATTATTACTCACTTGAGTATTAACAATAATCGTTAGTTGTAGTATTTTATAAGTGAAGTTTGTATATACATACTAATTTGTATCACAATATTTTTATTGCTAAATAAAAAACAAATACAAATGTAATTAGTTTTTGAAATTGTAATGGAAAAAAATCTAAAGCGATAACTACAGACCATCACCTTTGCGTACTCGTTGCAAGATGCAAGCATGAGCATAGATAATATATGTAAAGTATATATGTACTTATATTGAAGATAAGCCAATTGCAACTCTAACATAAGCATAT
>JAWNNL010000289.1:0-143091 GCA_035045005.1 Liodrosophila aerea
TATAATTATAATTATAATTTACATCTGTTTATTTTTTCAACGAATACATGTGGGATTGATTATATGAATGTAGTTTATTTATATTATAAGTATATGTTTCCCACTTAAATGTATGTTTATGATTATATTATAATGAATGTTTTAATATTATATTATTTAAATGCGTCTTAATTAATGCGTCGTCTCGTCGTTAGCACGTCTTGCTCTTATTCGTCGTCTCGAAGTTCGCACGTCTTGCTTGCTCCCGTCGTCGTCACAAAGTGTATCGTCGCTTCGCCTTCATCGATATATCGCCGCTTCGAGTAAACGATAGCTCATCTCTGCTATCGATAGGGCCCTGACACAGTATTGCCAGACCCATTCCCACAACTCGGCCATCCTTTCATGCATTCGACCCGAATGCGTCGTCGCCGTCCTCGTTGTTACCATCAGGAATCCATGGTTTCATGAATTCAGCGCATGTCGTCGTTTGTCTTGGCCCCTCGTAAAACACCGCATCTTTGACCACATCGTAAGTATCGTTGGGCTTAGACTTTGATACACGATATGGGCCGAAAAATTTGGCTTTTAATTTAAGCCCACCACCCAGTTGGGTGCGTTTTATAGCCACAAGGTCGTTGACTTTATATGTAGTCGCAGGTCTTCGTCGTAAGTTGTAGGATCGCTTATTTTCGTGTTGAATACATGCGATCTGCTGCTTGGCTTGCTTTCGGAGTTCGTCTCTGTTATCGTTGAACATCTGTATCATCTCGTCGGTTATAATCTGCTTCATGTGTAGATCGTATTTGGTATGCATCTTGATACCAAAAAGCAGCTCGAAAGGTGTAGAATGGGTGCTTCTACAGAACGTCGAGTTGATAGTTTGCTGCACCTTGCCCACGTGCTTATACCATTTGCTTGGATCATCAATGGACATCTTAGATAAAACTGAAACGATAATAGAATTAAGGCGTTCCACTTGCCCGTTGGCTCTGGGCAAACCAGTCGTAATTAAGTGATGTGCTATGTTCTCGGATTCGCAATAACGTTTAAATTCATCGGATGTAAAGGCGGAACCCCTGTCAGTGATGATTTGAACTGGGTTGCCAAACATGAAACTCTGCGTCTGTAGCCTCGTAGTAACTTCCTGCGCCGACGTCGTCTTCGTTGGGTAGATCCAACAGAACTTCGTAAATCCATCGATAACAGCTAGGATGTGTTTGTATTGTTTATGTGTTGACTCTAAAGGTCCTAGGAAGTCAATATGGAAAGTCTGGAGCGGCTCCTCTTCTTTGTGTATCGGATGTAACTCTCCCTCTTTTTTGCCACTTTTGCGGTTAAGTACAATGCAAGGTATGCAACATCGAATTTGCCGTTGTATCTTCTCCTCAAGTTTTGGAATGTAATATTCCTTGTCAATAATTTCCTTTGTCTTTTTGACAGAAAAATGGCCTCTCTCGTGTGCTAGCTTGATAATCTCTCGTTGCATCGTCAAAGGTACCACAATTAGCTCATTGTTGTTGACTAATCTGTGTAAAAGGCCAGCTTTCATAAAATAGTTGTTATGAGAATCTCTATTTTGTAGAACGTCAATAATCGCTTTTAATTCATCATCTTGCGTCTGTATCGATTTCAATCTGCTATTCACGGTGTTGTCTGTAATCATCATCATGGTTGGATAACGGCTAAGAGCATCCGCATGACGCATCTTGTTACCAGCTCTATGCTCAGGTGTGTAGTCGAACTCTTGTAGAACCATGATCCAGCGGGCTACTTTCGGACTTATGCCCTGCTTATCCATAGTTTTTATTGACGCATCGCAATCGCTGACGAGTTTAAAATGCTTGCCCAGCAAATAAACACGAAACTTTCGTAGAGCTACTACTACAGCCAACATTTCCAACTCGTAGCTCGTGAGACGTTGTTCAGCATCCGAAGTCTTCTTGCTCATATAATAGATTGGATGTATGCTGCCATAGTCAGGTGATTTTTGGAGTAGGACTGCGCCAAATCCGTCGATCGATGCGTCAGTGTGCAACTCCGTCTCGTGGGTTGGATTAAATATTTTTAATACTGGTTTCTCTGTAATTAAAGTCTTCAGAGTATTAATAGCGATCAGCGTCTTATCGTCAATAATAAACTTTGCATCCTTCTTCAATAAATCGGTTAATGGTTTTGCTATTATTGAGAACATCGGAATAAATTTACGAAAATATCCTACCAGTCCTAAAAAACTCTGTAATTGTTTTTGATTTACAGGCACTGGGAATTTTGTTACAGCACTCGTCTTGTCATCGGATATTTTTACCTTATTGTCCTCAATTATATGGCCTAAGAAATTTATTCTCGTCATCAAAAAACTGCATTTCTTAAAGTTTATCTTAAGTCCATAATCCTGACATCTTTGCATGACAATCGAAAGGTTTTTTACAGCTTCGGCTTCAGTTTTTGCAGGTATAATTATGTCGTCAACATAGGGTAAAGCAATACCTTCACGCGTGAGGTCTCGAAATATGGCATTAACGTGTCTTTGGAAAACACCCGGCGAATTGCTTAATCCAAATGGAACTTTGCGAAACTGATACTGACCGCTGTGGGTCACAAAAGACGTATATTTCCGGCTATCTTCGTGAACGTCAACATGGAAAAATCCGTTTTTCAGGTCAATAGTGCTAAAGAATTTTGCTTCTTGCAGTCTGTCAAGTTGGTCTTCGATCAGAGGCAACGGAAATGGATCTCGCACTATTACCTTGTTTAATCGTCTATAGTCGATGCATAAACGTGGCGTACCGTCGTGTTTTCTTACCAATACTACCGGACTGCAATATTCTGACTCAGAATGCTCAACAGTTCCATCCTGCAGCCATTGCTCCACTTGATCGTCGATTACGCAACGTTCTGAGTAAGGAAATCTGCGCGGTCTCGAATATATAGGAGTGTCATCACTTACTACGATTCTCATTTCAACGTTTGTCGACTTAATACGTTCAGGCTTATAGTTTTTGATTATATTGTATATATAGTCTTTCGCGTCTTTACTGGATGTGACATTAATATCAATATAATCATTTTCATCACTTTCTACGTCAATTTTCATTATTATGTCTGATTCATTATTTTGCTGTTGATCGTCATAATTTATTTTATCATGTTCTTTATGAATCTTCCGCACCGACACACCATCTGGTTTAATTGTTATTTCAGCGTTTTTAGTGAAGGCTTCGCCTAAAACTATTTCATTATTAAGTACTTCTGCGGAAACTACCAAAAAGTCGATATCGTACTCTTCACCGTCTATAAATATTTTTTCTTTAAACGATCCGAACGGTTTTATTTTATTTTTTGACCCGAAACCCGTTAAGTAAATATTAACTTCACTCAAGACTGAATTGTTTAATCTATTGTACGAAACGTCATTCATGATATTGTACTTACTTCCAGAATCAAAGAAAGCTACAAAATCTTTATCAAGAACTCTCACTCGCTTGTACATCACCGATTGTTCGTCTACAATTTTTCGCATATTGGGTTTATTATGATCAGCATCATTGTTTTTACTCGGGCAATCTTTGGAAATGTGACCAAAACTTCTGCAATTAAAGCATCGTTTACCTTTACTCTTATGGTCGCAATTCTCTGATATATGTCCTCTTCCACCGCAATTAAAGCACTTCAAAACGTTATTATTATTTTCTTTATCGCCATAATGTTCCTTCTTGTCACTAAACTGTTCTTTCTTATTTGTATTTTTCGAACTACCATCGTTTTTAAAATAATCAACTTTTCCTCTCATTTTTTCATAAGCTTTCAGTTTTTCTTTAAAGTCTTTCATGTCTCGTGCATTATATAATATAGATTTATTCACGCTTCGATCGTTTATTCCGTCTATAACATATTGTATAAGAGCATTGTTATCTATATTTCCTCGAGTAGCAAGTTCCTTCATTATCAGAAGATACTCTTGCACATTCTCACTTCGTTTCATTTTTCTTTCACTCATTTGTTTGTGTAGATCTGCGCTATTTATTGTCATTTTATATTCACTAAGAAGTGCGTCTTTTAATGCATGCCAAGTTGATATACCGCGTTCACTTAAGATAAACATACGTGCCAAGCCTCGTAGTGATCTTTTAGCAAATATAAACTTCTCTAAATTGTTCCATTGCATTATAGTCGACATGTCCTCGAAATCATTTATCCACACCTCGATTGATAACGTATCCTCGCCACTAAACACACGAATGGAATCTTCAATGTCTCGAAAGTTTAAAGCGAACCTCGGTGCGCCCACACTGCTTGAACCGTAATCAATATTTTTCGCCACCACTGTCGAATTTGCTCGGTTTGTTTTCATCCTGCTATTCGTTGCGCGTGCACTCGGTATTTCAGCCGTTCTGTATCGGTCATTGCTGCTCGTCGCACTCATATTGTCTTCGTCTATGTGTACATCGTTAAATTCATCTACTACGTCGTTGCCGTCAGCGTCATCTCCAATTTCATCATCTTCGCCAACACTAGCGTCATCCTTAGGTTCATCGTTATTAAACAAATTACCTTTTTGCAAATTCAGAAATATGTTCTTCGTTACATCGTTCGCATTGTGTTGTATATTAAGCATATGACAAATTATTACGAGATCCCCGTTTGTTAAATTTTCCGCAACGTAATTAATTTTTCTGTTATAATTGTCATGGCTTACATCGTAGTCAAATCCCTCAAATTTGCGTAATCTTTCTCGATTTTTCCGATCACCTTCTGTCTCAAAAACGAATTTATGTAGCAACACAATATTGTTTTTCTTTGCAGTACGCAAATTTTCCCGAACTACGTCAAATTCACTAAGTCGCGACATTCTGCTCGAATTTCATCAGAGCGTCTCGATAAACGGTTATACACACGCGTCGTAGGCAACTTTTCACAAAATTGTGAAATTCATCAATCGGCGTTTTTTTGAGTTTTGTTTGGTTGAGTTGAGCCTTGTTTTGTTGAGCCCCCATATATGTGGGATTGATTATATGAATGTAGTTTATTTATATTATAAGTATATGTTTCCCACTTAAATGTATGTTTATGATTATATTATAATGAATGTTTTAATATTATATTATTTAAATGCGTCTTAATTAATGCGTCGTCTCGTCGTTAGCACGTCTTGCTCTTATTCGTCGTCGTCTCAGTTAGCACGTCTTGCGCCACGTCTTGCTCTGCTCCCGTCGTCGTCACGAAGTGTATCGTCGCTTCTCCTTCATCGATATATCGCCGCTTTGAGTAAACGATAGCTCATCTTTGCTATCGATAGGGCCCTGACACAGTATTGCCAGACCCATTCCCACATGTATATGACAGGTCTAATACATAACTCACTCTATAAGAGCTTTATATATATGTACTATATGGACATATTGATTTATCGAAGTTCTGATATATTGATATTCAAATCTATAACCATATTAACTTTTCAATTGTTCATACAAATTTCTTGCAATAAAGCTTTTTTTTTAGACCCTGTACTTTAAAAAAGTACAAAAGGGTCTATTAAGATTGTGCAAGCCCGAAATGTATGTAACAGGCAGAAGGAGGCGTGGCAGACCCCACAAAGTATATATATTCTTGATCAGGACGACGAGATGAGTCGATCTAGCCATGTCCGTCTGTCCGTCTGTCCGTCCGTCCGTCTGTCCGTCTGTATGAACACCTAGATCTCGTAAACTGTAAGAGCTAGAGACATCATATTTGGCAGTTAGATGCCCCTATAGTGCAAGTAGATCAAGTTTGTTTTAGATTTTTGATACCTGCCCCTCCCCTCCCCCAAAAACCGCAAAAAACCACCACAGCCACAATTATAAAGATACAAGCTTGTGCTTGGCATGTAATGATCTTATGGTAACCTTTATCAGTGCTGAGAATTCTGGCCCAATCGGATAATAAACACCGGAGATATTCGAGATTAAAGTTTCCTTACTAGGCAAGGGGCAGCAGCGAGCATGCACATAATGCATGTACATATGTAAGTGTGTATGCGTGGTTGCGTCTGACTTAGCGATGTGCGTGTGTGTGTATGTGTGCATTGTTAGCCTTAGCTGCTGCAAAGGAAAGTACAGGGTCTCCTACTGTCGGTTGCATCCGACTGTAGCTTTCCGAGTTTTTTAATTTAAAAATATTGATAATTATCGATAATAAGTACAATTTTTTTTTTGTATAACAGTTTAATTTAATTTTATTTTATATTTTATTTAATTTTATTTTATATTTTATTTTATGTTTATTTCTTATAGCTAGTTAATTCTTTAGTAAAATTGTATCAACTATTTTATTTTATATTTTATTTAATATTTTTTTATATTTATTTCTTATATGCTAGTTACATGACATGGCTCCGTCCTTAGTAGGTTTAAGTTTTATAATCTCAAGTCTACTTGTTATATTTATTGGTATAAAATACATTCATATTTTGATAAAATTCTTTCTGATTAATGTTTCGTATGAAATTCAACTCACAAACTTCTTGTGAATCGTTTAGAAAGTCTTGGGTAAAAAGCAAAGCAATAGCAATACTTAACTGAATTCGAAAGAAATCCTGTATCATTAAAAACATTAAAAGCTTTTCCAATGAGAAATGGAAAAGAGAATTCTGATAATTGCACAACTGAAAAGGAAATTTGCACAGCGGAAATTATTATTTATAATCCAACGTGCTTGTTTCGCAATTAACTTCAGTATCACGGCTACATCATTCATTTCGCATTTGGTGTTTTCCATTTGCCATTTCCAATTTGAAATTGTGTGTGTGTGCGAGTGTGTGTGTGTGTCTGCCCCATGTGGCAATCAGCGTTGTCTAAAACTGTGTAACATAAATTTTTCACATGCTGCATAACAATGATTGCCATTGTTTTTCCAGCTTGTTTTTTCTCTCCTGTTGCTGTTGTTGTTGTTGATTTACTACTGACCCGATTTTCGGCTTGTCAACACATGCAGTTGCCACACACACTCACACACACACTGTGCCTGTATCTGGTTCGTTTCACGTGGCTGGGGCAAGAATTTGTCGCCTTGCCAAACAATGTGCAACTAATAGTTACATTTTGGCACCCACACACACACACACATGCAGCGACAACTGCGCCGAGGCATTGCATAACTTTAGGCGCTACATATGCCAGCCATTGTTCCGGCCATAAGCAGGCATGCAACAGTGTATATACCACATGGCGTAAGTTGAGAGAGGGGGACAGATTGGGAGAGGCACAAGCCGTACCCGCCGCGTCCATTTAAAGTTGTTCGCCTCACATGTCTGCCACATGGACAGGGCTATGCCTGGCAGCGCCTATAGTTATGCATCTGCCTTCTCCCCCATTTTTTTCGTCCATGCCGCTTGAGCGAAATTTTTACGCTGCACTTGTATCCCTTGGATTGGCATACCCTATATAGCTGAGCTGTGTGGCAAGTAGGTAGGTTACACGTTCGGTTTTTGAGTGAGCTATAGAGTGAATTGTTTGATTACAGTAATCTACAATTAGAAATTCTTTTTAAATCGATCGATTCATGATGCCAAACTATTATTATTACGATATACGACAGCTAGAAATAGAAAAGCCACGTGCTTCTCACAATTTGTATATCATAATATTATGTATTTTATACTATATTATACATATATCATAATAAACATATGTATATTTAATATGAAATTTAGGAATTTAGGAAGAGCTTAGGAGTTTTCATTTATCTGAAGCAATAGAACACACCTCAAAAGGAAATGACAGAATGCTTGGTTACTTTTATATTGCGCTAAAGCTTATCAGGCCTTTATCTTTCAATTAATCTGATATATTGTAATATTCGATATATTCTTAACTTTACTTGTTTTTCTTTAAACTGGAGTAATATAAATTTATACTAATTTAAAACACATAATCGAGCTATATATTCCCAAAATATTTTGTATTTGATACTTATATTGAAAATTTAAAGACATAGAAAATTCCATACATCTCTAGATGTCATCTCCTCTATTTATTTAAAAATTACTGAGCTGTCAATAAATATATTTAAGTATTTATAGATAAACACAAAAGGACTCTTTAGTTATTTTAATCGTTAAGACTCACGTACTTGGTTTTATATTACACTAAATCTTATCATTCTGATTTATTATTCTACCATTCTGATTTATTATTCTACTCCATGTATTCTTTACTTTACTTTACTTTGTGCTCCAGTAAATATAAATTTATTATAATTTAAAATACTTACCTAATCGGCCCTATGCCTAAATTCTTTACTCTATTTACTGGGTATGTTAAAGTCTATCATACACACTTCATCCACACATCCTTTGGTCGATTTTTTCTGGTTTTGTTTTTGGCTGTGTGCTGCGCATGAAAATTGTTGCATATTTTGCAGCACCTTCGCATCGTTGCGAATTTGTGGTGCATGTGTTGCATCGTTTTGGCCTTTTTCTCGTAATTTGGTTACATGTTCAACGAGCGACATGCAGCATGCAGCATGCTGCGTGCAACGTGCAACTTTTTAAAGTCAACCAACAAGATTTTGTGGCAAGTTAATTTGCTGCATAGCAACATGAGAGACTTAATGCTACGCATCCATTACATCCATCGCGCTGTGATCTAAACATCTAACCATTTTGACATATTATCTGTCATACATATGGACAAGGTGGAGAGGGGGAGGAATGGGGTAAGCGTATGACAAATATTGCATTTCATTCTGGCATTGGGGGCATTATGCTGCAACCAGGGGTTGCCTTGACTTTCAATGTGATGGAAAGGGCAGAATGCTTGAATTGTGTCAATTTATATGCGAACAGTGTTGCCACCCCATCAACTACTATTATAAAACCAACAGCAACAACAACAACAACAACAACAGCGGCAACAATTCATGTGAAACTGTTCAATTTTTTTCTAACGCGAACGGCACTTGCCTTGCATTCTGTGATTTTTCATTGTGATGCTGACAAACACACACACACCCCACACACACACACACACACACACTCATTCTGTCCCACTCCCTACGTTTCTCATATACTGCTTGATATTGAGTGCACTTTGTCAAAAGTTATTTTGCAACATTTGCTATTATGCGCTCGATAACAATTTTATAACATTTTCTTCTGCTGTCCCCTGCCCAACTACCCTTTGCCCTGTGGCGTTTTTTACTGCTTCTCTTGTTGTTGTTGTTGCATTGCACAATTTATTGTGTTACATATATTATTATTGTGTATTGAAAAATTCATTTTTCATGACATTACAACAAACCGTTTGGGCGTACACCCCTTGCCTGCCTCCCTCCCCGTACCCTTGATTGCTGGCAAAGTTTTTGGCTTGAAATATTGCTCTGGCTCCGGGTATGCCTGGGCCTGGGCCTGGGCTGTGGCATGTGTATAAATTGTTTGCGACAGTAATTGGTGCACAATGTTAAAGCATGAAATTTTAATTTGATTTCATTCAACTTCAAGCATCCAATAGATACCCAAACGCATGTTAAATTCCAGAATAAAAATGCAATTTTAGTATTCCTTCATACATGCATAATTATTAGCCTTGTGCTTGTAATGCATTTCCCAGAAAGTTTACTCTAGCAAACTGCGTTAGTAGTAGGGCATTACTTAAAGTACAGAATGATAGCAGCTATGACAATTTTCGCTACTTTTAATTCAAGCATTTTAATTGGAAAGTTGAACGATCTATTCATAAGAATGCAAGCTGTTAAGGCGTAAAAGCTTATACTTTGATATATTTGTCTGAAATATATTGATATTATTATTATAGTTGGGAAATTAAACTTGTCTTTAATATATAACATTCTTAGGCTGACTCTTAGGGAACAGAGAAATTTATTCATAAATTTACATAATTTTATTTAATAAAAAAAACAAACCATATAAGAATATAAATATTGATAAGAATAGAGACTTAAAAAAAACAACTTTTAGTTAAATATTTCATACTTGAATATATCTTTTATTTATTATAAGGTTGTTGAATGATAAATAAGCTAATTTGTTTATAAAAATATGTGAAAGATTCATTAAAAATATTTTGTTTTTTGGCATAATGTCAATTACTTCATATTTGCCTTAATCACTTTCTTGGGCAAATAGATCGCGTCTTCAATTAATATAGTCTATCGAACTGCAATTAGTTCTCAGCGATGACTAACTCTCCTCCGTCGAAAGAGGCCAAGGCTGTGATTAATCGATATCAAAAGAGGAGATAAAGTAGTTACGAAACTAAAAGGTCTCTACACATAATCTAACTTATTCTAATCCTACTCATGATAAATATTTAGCTGGAATAACACTGTTTAAACTCTAGCATAAGTATAGCTTACAACTTGGCTTATCATATTTATTATCTACCCGAAATTATAATAGTATTATAATGCATATAATTATGTATTCCTATTTATGCTCTTGCTTTACTATACAAATTTCCACAACTGTCTGTTATGTGGAAAATGTCAAGCAGAGAGTTGGCCTTATTTGAATTTATTTGAACTTGTTTTCTGGGTTAGTTGGGTTTGTTGACTTGGCGGCTTGATTGTTTTGGCGCTTCTTTGGCTTCAGCTTTGGCCACAGCTGGCCAGGGCACATGATGTTGGCTTCCAGGTAACCTGAATGGCAGTGTGCCAGTTGCCAGTTGCGATTGTCTTGGCGTTTCTTTAGACTTGACTTTTAGGCATTTGGCTTGGCCTTGTTTTGGTCATTTGGCACAACGAACAGGCAGCACAACGAGGCACACACATATCTGAAGCGGCTTTAATGCGCCATTTTCAATTTGTTGTAGATTACCCAAAAAAAAGTAAATCCAATTAATCACAAATCCCATTTCAGCCGGGGAGCAAGAGATAGAGGCAGGAAATGGCGAAATGGCAAAATGGCGAAAGCGAAATGTTGCCGCTTCGAATATCAATCAATTACAACGAAAGTATTTATCGGACATGCTTATCGGCTTCAATAAAAGAAAGCGAGGAAAACACATGACACACACACACACATGATAAGGGGAGAGTAGTGGGGGGTAGGGTCTATAACCCTGGGTTTGGGTTTCGGGTTGTAAATGTCATGGGAGCTGCGCACGAGCGGCGGCAACAAAAGTGAAATTCGATTAAAATTTATCACAAAACGCAAATCGCATAAAAAGCAAACAGCAATGTCAAGTTTTTTTTCCTTCACTTTGTTTACTTTTTTTTTGATGGGGAGAGTGGGTGTGGCGTTGGGCAGGGCGTTGGGTGTGCGCCTTAACGGAAACAATAAAAAGGCGCATCATTAATTTTTGTAGCATTTCCAGCAGGCCTCAAAATTTATCGCCTACTTTATGTAGGACTAGCGAGTCGATAAACAAGTTGAATAGATGGGTTCATTCGATTAGGCCAGCCTGGCATACCCTATAAGCAATTAAGCAACAGGCAAGAGCTACTTAGCAGCACAAAGACTGATTAGTTGGCGCTCTTATTACTCTATTAAATATTCAATAAAAATGTCTATAAAAATATAAGAAAGTTCTATATAATTAGTTTATTATGCTTAGTCATTCAGCTCTAATTTTGTAGGGTATACAACACCTTAGATAAAAGCCAAAACTCTAAGCAGCTATGTCTGTATCCAAGCCTCTTTGCCTCCTTCCCTTCTTCCCTGCCTTTGCCTATTGCCTTAGTCTCTCCTGCCCTCGCTTACTACCCAATCATTATTCAATATGTTGACTTTTGTGCTTTCACATTTGTTTCGCACCATGCCACATAAGTCATGTGTGGCCGTGAGGCTTGGGGCATGCAACAGACAAAGAAAAATTCATACCAAGTGCCAAAGCGCAGCGCGTCGATGTGGAAATTGTGATAGTATGCCGTTAGGCTGGTGCTGGTGCTGGGGCTCTCTCTATAAAAGTAGTAGTTGCCACCTTCAACCAACATGCCACAGCGTGCCACACAGTCTGTGCGCCACCCGCATGCTAAAAACAATGAACTCTGGCAACACTGTCGAAGTTGTTTAACTTTCCATTTGTTGCCTCTGGTTCGGGTTCGGGGTTCAGTTTCAGTTTCAGTTTTTGGTTTTGCTTGCTGGCCACTACCACAGCTTAGTGTTGCCTTTGATTAAGGTACCACGACAAGTGTCAGCCGTGGGGCAGGTTGCAGGTTGCAGCTTGCAGCAACACAGTGGCAGACAACACAATTAGTTTGGCTTAGTTATTTGCAACTTGTAACTTTCCACCGCTATTAAGATACGGCCATTGTATGCCACAACAAGTCAAAGCTTTATTACAAATTTAGCTCAGAATAAAAGCAAAAGGAAATTAGGAAAATATTGAAAAATGGAACAATGTTTAGATAGAATGAATAAAGCTTAAACTTTACAAAAAAGAATTTAATAGAATTGGATAAAACAATAAAGCTATTACTATAAGAAAATAAATAAAATATCAATGTATAATAATTAATGAAAATATAAAAAATTAATTTCATATTAAATTAAAGTAAATGATAATAACTTTAAAAAAATTAATATGTATATTTCTTAAATAATGTTTACTAAATTTTATTAAAATATATATGTATTTAATTTAATTTAAACTATTTACTAGTCGTCAACTGAATAAGCTCATATTATACACAGTCGCTGACTATTAACTCCACCAATATCAACCCGTCTTATTAACTACTTTTGAGGGTTATCATAAATTAAACGTCATTGCATACAGTAGATTTGGCAACACAATTTATGTGCATTAAATTTAAAACAAATAACAATAACAAATTAAATTAAGCTCTGGAAATTGCTTGCGAGATACGATTTAATAATATGCCAATTTTCCATTTGCAGCTGTTATTTTACTGTAGTCTTTTAATTTGCACAATCAATGAGGCAACCGCAGTGGAATAATATTGTGGAATGCAGAACTGTGTGGCAGGTGCCAGTTGCAAGCCACAAGTCACTTGATAATAAGCGATTGATGGTGGGAAAATTAAAAAAAATCCAGCTCTGTGTATAAAGTTAAAGTTGGGTTGTTGAAATCTCGGAAATTTAATGAAAAGACTATATTTATAGTGCTGCAATAAAATATAAGGTATCCTAGCAGTTATATAAACTATTTTGTATAATCTTACACCAATGAATATAGAATAAAAGAGAGTCTAGTAATCCACATTAAAATTTTAAATCCATTTTTAAAATATTTCGTACAAAATATACAATTTGTGCACTTGTTTTTTAATCATTAGCTCAAATACATTATTTTATGTATAATAGTATAATTATTCTGGATTAATTTCCTTATGATTAATTTAAGAGAATAATAGAGCCAGAGGCCCCTACCTTCCACAAGCAGAGTAAGTGTATATTCTACTAAGTAGTATATACTATCTCCAGGTGCAGGTCTGTACCTGTAGCTTAGCACCTTCAACAGTTAATCACGTCCGACTGTAGCTAACCCGTCTGACTGTTTTTATTTGTGCCAAATTTTATGTAAATTTAATTTGCCTGCCAACTGTTTGGCATTGGCCATTGCCATTGCCCACTCTCATCCGACCTGCCACATGTTTTGTGGTTAACCACAAATATTTTCGTGTGCAGTTGTTACAAAGCTGGCGCAACAATTCGTGGCATGCCCCAGCAGAGCTAGACTAGCTGAGATCGTTTGCATGCCATTGGTATTTATTGTTTATGCATTGCCATATCATCATCAGCATCATCATCATCATCATCATGTTGATTGGTTGCGGCTTTAAAATTGTGGCAATTAAATTGTGCAACTTTTGTTTTGTTTATATTTATTATTTGATTTCCTTTTTTTTTTTGGAAACTTGTGCAAAAGGCTTTTATTTTAATTGAGGTTTCAGCTATGAATTTGTAAGCTTTACGGTTAATTTGCGAAATGTACACCAAGTCTCTTAAGCTGACATAATTGGTTTGTTTTATGCAATTTACAGCTGTCAGTGATATGTGAAGTTTACAAAAGTTACTGAGGATTTTTGGGCATATCATCATAGATATTTTTATGTAACTTAACAGTTGGGTCATAAATAAAGCGCAGGATGGTGTTTATGGGGAACCGCTTGTCTCTTGCAGGACGTGAGGACCGACAACTGACAACACCTGGCGCTAATGGCCTCGCCTAGACTGGCCTTCAGTCTTGGTCATATGGTTTGATTTATATGCGTATGACATAAAGTAGCTAAACTTTTAGCACACTGTGGGAGAAGAGAGAGTGGAGGGAGTGGCGAAAAGATAGTCATGTTTATCTTTCAGCTATTGCATAAGCCGCAACCAGCTGGAGTTCAGTGTTTCAATTTGATTTGAATGTAGCTGCTGTCAGAGGCGTAGGCAGAAGGGAGGTTTAAAGTAAAAATTGAAGAAATTCATGGCAATATCATTTATATATTATAAATCTATATAGCATGAATAGAGCTAGTCTAACTACCCCCTCTATTTGCTTTACCTACGCCACTGGCTGCTGCTCATCTAGCAAACAATTGTCATGTAATAGTTTGCCACTGTGCCCGTTTTCTGGGTTTCGTCGGGCATAATGACAGCTGTGTGACATGTCATAAGCTCAACAGCAACAGCAACAACAGCTTGAACAACAATAGCTCAAATACACACACACACACACACACACTCGCACACACACACAGACACATATTGATGATGTGCGTCAAATGCCGTCGCTGTTTCTGTCAATTTTGTTGACCACAAATGTTGGCCTGCCAGTTGGCCTTTCCTCCATCTCCTCTCCATCCTCTATCCTGCATGTCCTTCGTTCAGTTTATCAGTACACTCGTTCATCAATACATGCTGCTTAGTTCATTTATATTGTTTTGCTGTAGTTGTTGTTGTTGTTGTTGCTCTTGCTCTGCTTGTTTGACAAATTGATCGCGTGATATGTGTTTGGTCAATGCCGACAGTGTTTTACCCGCTCCACATTTGATTTGTTCCACTGTACTATCTGCATAGTTGCATTATTTCGACTAAATGTGTTACATGGCTTTGCTTTTTTGTGCTCTGTGTGCTTGTGTAACTGATGCTCATCAAGTTTCGTTTGTGTAACAAACGAGAGTGATTTGTAAGAGATTTGAAATTGTTGGAAGCTTTTGCTCTAAATAAAATGCTAACAATATTCCGGACCCTAACAATATTATTGCATACATTGAAAATGCCAAGAGATTTAATTTCAGCAACAATGTTGGCTATTTACAGAATGAATATTGATTTTGAAATCAACTGTAATCAAGTGAAATCTTTACTTTTATGGGCAACATTTTCTACTTTCTTTTCAATTTTCACAATGAGATTATTTTGATATTTGGAAAGGCTTTAGTTTCAACTTCAATCTTCTTAATCTCTTTTTTTATGTGTCCATCATTCAAACTATCTTACGCTGTCAATTTATCTTTTAAGTCGAAATTGTATTAGCTTCTACAGTGAAACAAATATCAATATAGTTAGCTCAAATATTAATAATATTAATTACAATAAAGGAAATATTCTTTAAAATAAAGCGAATAATTGTTTTAAAAAATAGATTGTATTTCTTTAATTAATTATTCATTTTTTTTTATTTTTAAAATTATTGTTAGACAATGTTCTTTAGAAAACTTCAAAGAGGTCTATTAAGAGTGTGCAATTAACATTTATGTGTAACAGGTAGAAGGAGGAGGTATGTGTGTATGTATATGCTGCTGCTGCTATCGATGCCAAAGCCAAAGCAAAGTACAGGGCCTCCTAGTGTCCGTTGCGTCCGACGGTAGCTTTCCAGGCTTTCTTTATAATTTATATTTTATTATCACTATATTATTAGACAAGTCTAGGATACTCTCTCTGCTCCTTGTTTAAAATTAAATAGAAATAAAATTAAAATTAATTTTGAATCAAATTCTAAATGATATTAGAAAACATTCTATAAGATGGCCAAAGTCAAGTTCACATTTCATACGAGGACAAATGAACGGCAACTGTACTGTCCCCATAGTCTCTTACCTCTTCTCATCTTCCTCTCAGCTATTCATATACATGCATAATTAAACCGGTGACAGTGACAAGCAACTTAATTGTAAGCGTTTCAGTTATGAGAATGCCAAAGACTCGGGCCAGGCTGGACAAGGCCAACACAGAAAAAAGGCCGAAACGACAACGAGACAACGTCAATTCGTTAAAATCTACGTCAGCTTGGCTGCTAATTTTGTTTGCATTTTGTAGCACACACACACACCCCGAAACACACACAGAGTAGTACACCCTACCGTGTACACAGTGTTTGAGAAAAGTATGTGCACATTTCGGGCTCGTAACGTTAGTCGTTTTGTTTGCGCTGCACTTCAAACACTGCAGACAGAATGCTGTCGAATATTCAGTGTTGTATAATGTCTTTATATGTGTATGTATGTATGTATGTATGTAGCTGTACCCCCCGGCTCTAGTTAATCCGCCTAACGTTATGCAACAGTAAAAAGTTCTTTGTTAAAAATTAATTAATTTTACGTGCAAACAGTTGTTAATTTTCTTCTTTTTTTGTAGCTTTATTTTTCGGTTTGTTTATGGTAGTTGACCCTTTGCGCGTGTGTGTGTGAGTGTGTGTGTGTGTGTGTGTGTGTGTGTGTGTGTATGGATTTTAGCCCTGGCAACGTTTGTTGAGCTGCAACTTGTCTGGCTTTAATTGGCTTAAGCATTTTAGAGATCCGCTTTTAATTACCGCATATTTTTCACATACTCCAACTCTTCGTGCTGTTTTTCCTTTCAGATTTCCACACACCGGGGAAAATCCACAAGCAAACTATACACAATATCATTGGGAGAAGTGATGAAGTCATGAGACCAACATTCGATCGACGCCTCTGGATATTATTGTTCATTATTTTAGTACAATGTAAGTAGTATGTTTGCTCTCTTCTATGTTTCTCTATGATTCTCTTGCTTTCTCTAAGCACGAGGCAAATTTATGCGGCAAGTGGCCTCACAAAGGCAAGCAGCTCGTATATATTGGGTGGAGCCAAGGCTTTTGTTGAAAACGAATGCGCCACTTTGTATGCCGGCAACGTGTGAAAAATAGTTCACAGATAATCGCAGTCAGGCAGGTCACATTATTTATGTGCCACACACACACACACACACACTCGCACACACACACGTATTCTATTTAAGTCTTTCTCTCAGCTTCTCTCAGCATACTGTTTGCCCCTTATCAGCTTTATATGCCATGCCACAAGCAGCAAACAAAGCCATTTCTTTTATTTGATGTGCGTTCTTTTTCGGTGGATATAGTACGAAAAGGCACAGACAGTTGACCCTTGGCGTTTCTTAGGCAAATAAAATTTCTGTCCGTCTGCCCAGCTACTGTTGTACAGCTACAGCTACTGTACTAACGTCAGGTTGTGCATAGTAATCAAGTTGATCTGCTTTCAGCTAAATGCAACGGGGCGTATGAGTGATGTGCCACTTACTTAGTAAGCCAAATGACATGTCGGGCATCTTTATTATACTCGAGCAACTGCTGCAGCATTTATTAAACAGAAAATATCTATGTTATATGTAGGCAATTATTAGTTTTGAGAGTTGCTGCACAGAGTCGTAGTTGCAGAGGGGTTGGAAAATATATGTAAATTCTTTATGTTAATGATATGTATATTGATATTTATGGTCCTTTATCGTAATATAATTAAATGAAATGAAACGAAAGTTGATATTTTTATACATATTTCGTATACATTTTAAATTGTGAGATAAATGTCCGTTTGTTTGTTTTTTTTTATGGCATTTTTAATATTCTTTCCGTAGTCTTAATTTTCTTTTTTTTTCTTCATATTATTAATATTATATTATATTTATCTTACATATGTTGTAGGTATAGTATTTATTTTTTACACTATTCGTATGATACTTTTACATTAGTTTTTTGTAAATATTACTAATAATTTTCTATATTTTCGCCAATTTCAACTTTTCTTTTAAATATTGTTATACACCGCGTCTCTAGCGGCATCATATAAATTTTTATGAAATTGTTTGTAATTATCTCATCCTTTTTTTCTATATATTTTATATCACGATTTAACCCCTTTTAACTAAGTCCCTCTCTGCCACTGTCTGCCCCTCATACCACTCGTTTTTAATGCCTTTTACTATTTAATAAATATTATATCAAAACGGATACTGCTACTTTCGAGCAGCTGCATGTTCAGGGTCACTTGAAGGTTGCCACTAACTACAGTTACTGTTGCTGCCTTTTCCCTGCTGCTCCGCTTCTTCTGCTTACGCACAGCATAGAGTTGCATAGAGTAGCTGCTGCTGCTGTCAGTACAAAAGTCAGCTGCATATAACGAGCGGCAAAGAAAATGCCCAGCATATCCGACTACTCAGCTAACATACACACACACACTCGCACACACACACGCATAGAGCGTAAAACGGAAACGGAAATGCGCGTTCAAGAATTTTAATCTGAATGCGCAATTTCGCGTGTGAGCTGTATGCCAAAATGGCGCAGCACATGTCGACCAAATGGCGGCAATGCTGCCACGTACCATGTCGACTGGCTGCCGGCTAACCCTGCCCCCCACTCCCATGGTATTGCTGCACATGTTGCCATTGCGGTGCGCCTTGGAATTTCACGCGTTTATTTGCAAAGATTACGAAAAGCGTCGGGCGCCCGCTAAAGTTTTGTATGCGTTTCCTCTGCGCTGACGGCATTGCCCTTTCCTCGCCATCTGCTCTATATACATGTATGCACATATATGTGTGTATGTGTGTATGTACATGTACATATATATTTCGTTTTTGCATTGTTTGTTTGTCCGCACATCCGTCCGTCTGGGCAAGCGACTGCTTCGCATCCCGCTGACTTGTTATGCATGCAAAAGTCTGTGGCAAATACACAACTACACACACACACACACACACGCCTCGCCTCGCCCCGAGCTCGCACAGTAGTGACATGCAAAATATTTTTGCATAAAAATGTTTGCCCAGCCACACACACACACACACACACGTCGACTCGAGTCCTTCGTCTGCTGCTACAGCATTCACTTCTTCTGCTTCTTGCTCTTCCTGCCGCTCTGCACTTTATGCAATCGCAATTTCTGATACGTTTAAATTTTTAAAGCATTTCACTTTTAGTTTTTATTATTTATTTTTGACACAAGTTGAGCGTGAAATTTGTCAGCAAAATTTTTATAAAATTCGTTCTCTTTGAGCGTTTACCTTCATTTTTACAGTATAGTATACTCTCCCCATCATCAGACGTATCTCTAGATACTAGTACTCCTTGCTCTCCTGGGTTTAATGTCCAACATTTTATCCATGCATTTAAGCTGAATGTGCGTTTGCTACGTGTTTGCCATGCTAAAGACTCCCCAATACCATCTTGATGGCTAAGCTGGCTAAGCGGAATGTGTTGCATACTTAAATGTGACAGCAGCAACAACAACTGAAACAACATCAAAGTTATGAGAAATATTTCATTTCTAATAAAGTGGCGCATTGGGTGTGCTTAAGTGTGATATCATCATTCAGAATCTTCAAATGCTGCTCACATTCGCATTAACCTGCATTTCAATTTTATTTTCTGTATAGTATTTTATTGCTCAAAATTTGAAGCCAGAAATATACAGCATATTGATGTTTTAATATTATTTTTAATAGATTTTCTTATTCAACTTTTATATTGACAAAATACAGTCAATAGGTGTGCTTTAACTGTTTTATCTTATCTATTTAAAGGCAATTTAAAAGCCAAATACAATCATTACTATCGGAATGATGAAAGAACAATTAAAGAAAAGTTTCATGAGTTCAAATTTGTAGTGGAACTTTATTTATATTAAATTAATTAAAATATAATTTATATATTATATTATTAACTTATTTGTAGTTAAGTTAGATTTTTAAAAAAATTATTCTCTTTATTTTATGACTTTACTTATCTACTGCCCTTCTGTCAAGGCATCAGGGTTCCCTTTTTCGGCCCCTCAGTGTCCTTTAATCTCTTAGTAGCTTCCACTTAATTCAGTATCTCTTAAATTTTAAACTTTATGAATATAGCAAAGACAAATTAGTAGTATAACTACTATCGTAGACCTAAATATTGAACTTTATGAATATAGCAAAGATAAATAAGTATTACTACTATTGTAGACCAACTTTTGGGCTGAAGACCACAGCAGCTACTGCTCATTGGGTTTAGTATTTAATACTATATTTAATTTGTTGAATAAAATGCAATATGTTTTGATTGAGAAATCGGAATCGAATTTAAAAGTGTAATTAATGCTAAAAGTCATAGATACATTGGCCTAGTTTACACTATTGGCTGGAAAGGCTACAGTCGTGCATAGTGTCTTTCACGCATCATCTTGGTCTTCACAAGCCGCAGCAATGGAGACGTTGAGCTGCCATTGTTTCGGTATTTCTGTGTAAATTAACTGCCATTAATTAACCGTCATAACAAAATGAAAAACAACAATATTTCAACTGAGCAATAGTAGCTGTAAAAATTCCTACCAAAATCTGCTTAAATTTCTGTTTTCAAGTGAACTACACTCCACTCAATTTTGTGCTCACTCAGCGCACTCTTGGCGCGGAAGACAACCGCGTTGCGGAGAGACAAGAGACAAATACTGAGAGGGAGTGAGGGGAGTATAGATGGACTGAGAGAGGAGTTGCGGGCCAGTTGCGGCAGCTCATAGACGACTCTTGAGGCAGACCACTCAGCAGTGAGAACAGCGTTGGGTCCAAGAGAGTTGACTTCCAAACTGCAGCAGTAGCAGCAGCAACACACAGTAGTCACAACGAGGCCGTCGTCGACTTAGTTAGCCACTTTTCTTTTATATAAAATGCGCCTTTTGTGCCTTGAGTGGCCCAACTGCAACACCCCCTCCCCCCACTACAACACCCTGGCTCTTAAGAAAAATACAGTTTGCTGCAAGTTTATTTTAAAACTCGACTTTTGTGAGCTGTGCTCGAGTTTACTTTTGTGGCGAATTACTTTTCGGTTATTTTATGTGGGCCCTGCTGATTGTCTTGTCTTGTGTCTGGTGTTGATGCAGGGAGGGAAAAGTGGGAAAAAAGATAGTAGATACTTTCAGGTTAGTACTTTTCAGTTACTAGGTCTAGAAGTTTATTATGTCTAGAGTTTACACTTGGCGAAAATGCAATTATTAAAAGTTCTTTTCGCTGTGTTCTGTCGTCGTCTTTGAGAACATTATGCTACTCAGAAATAGTAGTTAAAGCAATTGCATTTGCTGCAACTTAAAGGCAACACGAAGCGGAAATGTGCTAGGTATGAAAGTAGCAGTTGTTACAAAAATGCCAAGAGCGGAAACGCAGCTAACAATAAAAGCCAAAAAGGGCATAAAACGCGAACTTCCGCTTTTAAAGAGCGAACACAAATACCATTGCAACACACACACACACATACACACACACGGTGTGTGTGGTCAACACAGCAAATCGACACCGTGTATCGTATAGCATACAGAGCTCAGCTCAGCGCCTGAACTCTCGGAGCATTCGCTTGGTTCCGCTTCCGGCTTGGCTAGACCGACAAAAATTGGCCACACACTAAATTGCACACCTGGAATTAATGCGCTGGGCGTTTGAAAGGCATTTGGAAGGCAGCCTTGCCTCGGCCAAACACGGCACACACAAAAGGTGTGAAGGCCAAAAAAGGCATTTCCATTTCCATTCTGCACTAGCTGTTACTGCTGCTGCTGCTGCTGCTGCTGTTGTTGCTGCTGCAGTTGCAGTTGAATGTTGCAAGTCTGATTTTTGTATGCTCTGTTTTGGCTTTAGTCTATCTGTCTGTCTGCTCGTCCAACAGTTTAGAGCTGCCACCTTTGGGCTGTCTTGTAAGCTGAATGGTAAATAAGTGAATCAGAATAGTACTAAGTATTATGTGGTTAAAGTTGTGCTACTGTAGTGGGCCACAAAAGTACATATATGTACAAGTGAAGTATGAAAATAGAATTTGATATAAATTGGGTAATATTTTAAAAATATATAATTTAAATAAGCCAACGTACCGGAAATAAACGATAATCATTTAGGTGCAAATTTGTGTACAAGTATAAAGATATTGAAAATTTAATAGACCTGCTAGATCAAGGGAATATATTAATGCTTTATCGGTGGCTGAAAATCCAACCTTTAGATTCGTGTTAATTGCAATTGAATTGATTATATGTTAGGTGTATACTAGAGATCTGCATGAATGTATTCATTACAGGAAATGATTCATTCACTGAGAAAACGTACATATATTAGGGAAACTAATGTACTCATTCTTACAGCAAGTGATAGTACTTTAAAAGCACAGTAAAAGAAAATTTAATAAAAAAAAAACTCGGAAAGCTACAGTCGGATGCAACCGACAGTAGGAGACCCTGTACTTTCCTTTGCACACACACACGCTAACACTCACACAAGCACACATAGCGCAAAGTCGCATGCAACCACACATACGCTCGCGCTGCTCCCCCCTTACCTAATGCAGGGAATTGAATCTTGAATATCTCCGGTGTTTATTATCCGATTGAGCCACAATTCACAGCACGGATAAAGATTATCATAAGAATTTCGTATGCCAAAACACAAGTTTTTATCTTTAAAATTGTGGGCGTGGCAGTTTTTCGCGGTTTTTGGGGGAGGGGGGGAGGTATCAAAAATCTAAAACAAACTTGATCTGCTTGCGCTATAGGGGCATCTAACTGCCAAATATGATGTCTCTAGCTCTTACAGTTTCCGAGATCTAGGTGTTCATACGGACGGACAGACGGACAGACAGACGGACAGACAGACGGACAGACGGACATGGCTAGATCGACTCAGCTCGTCGTCCTGATCAAGAATATATATACTTTGTGGGGTCTGCCACGCCTCCTTCTGCCTGTTACATACATTTCGGACTTGCACAATCTTAATAGACCCTTTTGTACTTTTTTAAAGTACAGGGTCTAAACATATCAAGTGGTAGTAAAACAGCATATGTAATTGTCAAAATGGGGACGTTATCATATACTTTGTTGGTATGTTTAATCATGTATTATTATTAAAAATTTATAAAAGTAATATGCACATCAGTTATTATGTTTGATATCAAGGAAAATATTTTCATTATACATAATTCCCACATAATTTTTGCAGTACTCATAAATTGGTTTGGTGTATACAAAGGGTATTTTCATACTATAATTTATTCAAATTCTAAATTTATAAGTAATTATTTACCGCGTAAAAAGATAATTATTTAACAAAACTTATAATAGCGGCAATTAATAATTATATATATTTAAAAGTAATAATACAATTTTTTTAAATTATTGCAAGCTCTCTTTGCTTTTCGTCCGTGTCTGTTACGCGCACAGTCCCACAAAGTCTCTGTACTCAGTCAGTAAAAGCAACTGAAAATAAATTAAGTGGAAGTAAGTCGTAACGAAGTGATACATAATTCTTTGTATTTTGTGTTGGGCTCTCTCTCTTGCGCTGTCTCTTTCGCTTCCCGTTCTCTCTGGCTCTGTCTTTCATTGCTTGCATTTTTACTGCATTTCGTTTGAGTTTATTGTGGCCAACAAATGAGCGCAAGTTTGTGCCACAAAATATTTCCACTGAAGCGAAATTGAGGAATGAGTGGGGAATGAGTGAGCTGCAGTTTAATATACTCACATAAGTAAATACGAAAAATGTACACTTTGTTTTAATTAAGATCCCAAAGTATTTTTCCCATTTCCCTCTTGAATTTGTCGTGGCTTTAATAAGAAACTTTAAGAAGAGAAAATCAAAATACAACACGTTGGTTTTTGGTTGGCCGGAGGCTAACGGCACGGGATAACGGTAACATGATATACCGTAATTTGGCTTTAATGGCCAGCCTAAGCAATACTGCCAGAGAGATGGGCAGGAGGGGGGAGGGTGTATTTAGCAGCAAGGACCTAGTCCACTCATTTCGCTCTTAAATAGCCCAAATAACTTAATGTCAGACGAGAGAGCGTGAATGAGCAAGGCAACAAGGGAAGGGGAGTGAAGGGAACTGTGATTTTGGGGACTGGGGATGCTTTGGCTTATTGCTATTTAACTAAGCCAACGATATCATTTTATCACACAGAGCTCAATGGAGGGCAGTCGAACTACTACCTAGCCTCTTGAAAAAGGTAGAGAAATGTCGAGGACTTTTTTGCCTGTTAACTAGTTGAAAAATTTCACTTTCAGTGGCTGTTGTAGCTTTAACTTTAGAGATGCTTTGGCACTTGCCACTTACCCCAAAAGGCAGCCGAGCTGCCCTCGCTGCCTCGTCCACACCCCTCGACTTGCAATGAGTTCAGAGGCCATTAACGTGTTTCGTTTCATTTAACTTTTACGCTCAGCGTTGTCCCCAGCCTCCTCCCACCACTCCCCACCACCCCCCAAGGAGTGGCAGTAGGAGCTGGGCTCAGCGCTGCTATTTAGCACAAGCTCACAGTGGCGCCACTCCGCCCACTTGGTGGTATTTTTGTTACACTTTGGGCCCATGAAACGAAACTTTTACCTGCTGCATGCTTCACAGCCAACAAAGGGCGACGCACGAAAAGGGAGGGAGAAACTGGGAGCAAGTGGGGCAAGCCACTCGCAAGTTGTGTTAGGGGGAGTCGGGTTTGACCTTCGCCGCTGACAGCAGCCGTCATTAACCTTTCATGATGAGGGAGCGAAACGGGCACAATCAAGCGGAACAGGTGGCCGCCTGCGGGCTGCCTGGGAGATGCCACACTCGTTGCTCGTTGCTTAGTTCTGGCAAGCAGCCATCATCGGAAATTGAAGCTCAACGAAAAAAAAGCAGTAGGAAGCTGAAGAAAGTTACACTTTTTACTCCACTCATTCTGTTAAATTTGAACTTTGACTTTGGTCTTGTTGTTGGCTTTGTTCGTGTCGTGTTGTGGACGCTGTAAAGTATGTTAGGTAATTTCGACTATACTACGTCTGTTCGTCTGGGCTGTGACAATACTGCTCTCCCATTGACCTAGTTTCGTTGCCAGTGTGTGTGTGTGTGTGTGTGTGGCAGCCGCAGCATTTTTGTTTAACTAACCACATGCCACGCCCACACTGTCACACACACACACCCACACACACTCATACACACAAATTATTTGGCAACCGCAATTGTGTCTGTGTTTGTGTCTGTCCGTATCTATGTCCTTGTCGTCGTCCTGACTGCGGTCTATATCTATTTGCAACTGCTGCTTCTCAATTTGTAGCAAATTATTTGCCAAAATGGTGCACAGGGAATGCACGGTTTAAAGAGCTGCAAATAACATAATTGACTCTGTTGAAAGTTCAAGTCAACTCTGGCATAACTTTGCTGATAATGTTTTAATTAGTTAAATGTTAGAAATATTATTTAAAATATTTATTAATTGTAGTAAAAGGTTCCCTTTGGGTTACCAATCATTTCGGTATCGGGTTTCTGTATTTTAATATCGGTGTACCGATACCAATCGGTATTTATATTCAATATTTATATTCTTTATTTTATTTATTTATTTGTAAAATTATTTATTTCAGAAGTTACTCTAGTTAAACTCAATTAAATGTTGATTGGTTCAACTACAATTATAGTATGTATTTCTTTACTAAAATTCTGACTTTAAACTCCGCTAGACTCTTTAGCTGAACTTAACCTTACTTCTTCTTTTTATTGAAGTTGCTTATGTTTTTTAGCTTTTCTTGCAAGCATATCAAGTTAGATTTTTATGCTAGCTGTTTAACCACGAGGTCTCTCGCTGGGTATAGATGCCACACTAACAGTCTCTTAAGTCTCTGCATATGAAGTATGGTTAAGTTTACTAAAATTATAGATTTATACACTGAGAATCTAATACCCATACCCATATATCATTCTAATATAATTATCTACTCAAGACTTGCGATAAATGTCATATAAAGACTAAGGCTGGCATTGCATGCCATATTGTAAAATCAATAACTGTTTTATAATGCGCCACTGGCAAGCGGAAGAATGTAGCATTGAGACAGGCAACAACAGCAGCAGCAGCAGCAGCAACAACAACAGCAGTAGTAGCAACAACAGCAGCATGTAGAACAATGTCGTTATGGCGCCTCAGCCTCATAGTTTAACCTTCAACTCAAAAGGCAGCAGACAACGTCTAGCTAAATATGCAGGCGAACAATAGTGACAAACAGCAGTAGCAGTAGCAGTAGCAGTAGCAGTAGCACCAGCAGCAGGAATAACATCATCAACAGCAACAGCAACACAGACATTGACATAATCATGAGGACAACAACAACAACAACACGGCACACTGGCTGCCCTCGAGTGTTTTATCCTTGACAAATCCTTGTGCAACAATCAACAGCAGCAAAATGAAAAAAGTACATACAAACAAACAAACATACATACATACATTCATACATCTACATACTTGCTCTTACTTATGCATGAATGCTGGAAGGGGAACTGCAAGCGAGTGGTTAACAATGCCAAATGTCTAAATGAGTGCACGACTGAATGCGATGATTGAAAAGAGCAGCAACTGATGAGCGACCGTTTCATTCCACTACAAAGTACTAAGATGTACATACTTACATACATTCATACATACCAGCTTACATACCTAAGCGTACTTGTCTAGGCACTAGTGGCTGCAGTACTTAGAGACCTTAAGTTTAAATGAGGACTAGGCCTACGTCTAGGACAGTCTGTTAGAGCCTGAATATGAGGAGCTGTAGCTAGAGCTAGAGCTACACTGAGCAACAAATTCAAGTAATTCGGCTTTAAGAAATATGATGAAGCGGGACATATAATGAGTCGGATTACGAGGAGCTGAATCTAGAGCTACACTGAGCAACAAATTCAAGTACTAATTCGGCTTTAAGAAATGTAATGAATTGGAAAACACAATGAGGAAAACTAGGAGCTGTAGAGCTAGAGCTACACTGAGCAACAAATTCCAGTAATTCGGCTTTTAGAAATATGATGAAGCTGGAAATATTATAGGTGGGAATATAAGAAGCTAGAGCCACACTGAGCAACAAAATTAAATTACTAGTTTGGCTTTAATCGGGACATATAATGAGTCGGAATACGAAGAACTATATCTAGAGCTACACTGAGCAACAAAATCAAGTAGTTTGGCATCAAGAAATATAATGAATCGGGAAATATAATGGATGGGAATATGAGGAGCTGAATCTAGAGCTACACTGAGCAACAAATTCCAGTAAATCGGCTTTAAGAAATATGACATATAAAGAGGTTTACTTTTAAGTCTATATTTGCTAAAATAAAGCACTAATAGTTTCAACCGCAGTCTGACTTTAATGAGCTTGCTTATTTTAATAAACTATTTTATATCATTTATAACTTTAAATCAATCTCTTTATGCATTTATTTCGACAGCTCGCTGCATAACATTTGCCAAACTCTTTTACAACAATTTTAAAATCTTTGCAAAAACCACAAAAAATGTCAACAAATGACACCAAACGCTGCTTTGGCACTCGTAGCAGCAGCCACAACCGCGACATGACAACCCAAGTAACACGCACACGCACACACACACACGCACACCGCAATGTTGACTCTTCAGTCTTAAAATAGGCAACTGAAAGTGCAGGCAGAGACAAACAATTTTGTCGAACATAAAATGGAGCACAACTTAATTAAATGTTGGCAACGCGACCACATCAGCTGTGGTGTGTGTGAGCAGGTGTGAGATGGGTTGGGCAGGGTTGTAACGTTGACAGCCTGGGGGAGGGTTGAGGAAAGGGGGAAGCACATCTCCATTTACTGTGCGAGTGTGTGTGGCTGCTGGAAATTAGCAAAAGCTGTCAACTGTCAGCGTGTAGAGAGTGCAGAGTAGGTGTGTGTGTGCGTGTGTGTGTGAGTGTAGAAATATGTCTACAACTTCATGGCTGGCAGGCAGAGTTAAGACAATGTGTCTCACCTGCGCTTCAACACCTTGAGTGCTGTGTATGGAACTTGCCCCACGAAATTTCACTGCTCTGCATGAATGCGTCATGTGTGTGTGTGTGTGTGAGTATATAAATTATGGCATGTCTACTTCCTGTTACACCACTTGCCACCTGCTGCCTGCAGTTGTGTTCTATCCAAACCTCCCCCAACCCTTACCACCCGTTGAGTTGTTTGTAATTTGTTAATTTCCCGCATTTAGAAATTAATTTTCACTTCATGCGCCGCCAAGCAGACAACAGCAGACGAGCCAAACATTGACTACAGTTACCTGGCACTGCCGCACATCAGCATGCTTAACATTTTGCCACACACACACACACAACACACGCACTCGAAACTTGTGCCCGCAATTACGTTGGCAACACTTTACATTTAAATTCTTTTATGTTATCATTAAATTATGCAACTTTTGAATCTGTGTAAATGGTACTTCTACATACAAAATAAAAAAATTAATTGAGTTAAATTTATCATGAAAAATCAGATAAAATATATATTAAGTTAATATAACTCCAATTAATACAATACATATTTAGCAACAATGTTTAGTCTGTCTCAGCTTCTTTAGAAACGTAGAATTTTTAGCAAAACGCTGTCTACTAAACTTTATTTCGGTGCCTCTTCTGTGTGTTAAAGCAATTCTTCTACAGGTCATCCTTCGAGATATTCTTTTTTAAAACCTCTGTGGCACACATATTCTTTTGTTACTTTAGAGAGCGTCTTCTTTTCACTTTTTCTTAAGTGGCTTTCCCTTCTTGCCTGCTTTTCCTTTCTTGCCTGCTTTTCCTATCTTAGCACACTTTTTCTTTAAGGCTGCTGCTGCGCACTTTTTCTTAAGCGCTTTCTCCTTGGCGATTTTTGCTCTCATAGCACACGTTTTCTTCAGCGCCAATTCTTTGCACTTTTTCCTAAATGCTCTCCGCTTGGCATCTCTTGCTCTCCCAGCGCACTTTTTCTTTAGAGCTGCTTCTTTGTACTTCTTCTCAATTGCCTTCCTTTTAGGGCTTGTTCCCTTTTTAGCGCCCTTATTCTTTAGTGCCTTTCCTTTTTTGGCTCCTTTTGCCTTTTTAGCGCCCTTTTTCTTTTGTGCGAGATTCTTGCACTTCTTCTTTAATGCTTTTTTCTTAGCTTCATTTGCTCTTTTCGCACACTTTTTCTTTAGAGCCAATTCTGCGCACTTTTTCTTAAGTGTCTTTACCTTGGCTCCTTTACTTTTCTTGCCACGCTTTTTCTTTAAGGGCTTTCTTGCGCACTTATTCTTAAGTGCCTTTCCTTTTTTGGCTCCTTTACTTTTCTTGGCACACTTTTTCTTTAAAGCCAGGTTTGCGCACTTTTTCTTAAGCGCATTCGCCTTGGCTTTCTTAGCTTTCGAAGCGCACATTTTCTTCAGAGCCTGTTCTTTGCCCTTTTTCTTTAGAGACTTCTTCTTGCCCGTCTTTGGTCTCTTACCGCATGCTTTCTTTAGGGCCGCTGCTTTACACTTTTTCTTTAGAGCCTTTGCTGCACATTTCTTCTTTAGAGCTGCTTGTGCACATTTTTTCTTAAGAGCCCGTTCTGCGCACAACTTTTTAGCACATTTGAGCTCAAGACCATCCAGGCGCTTTTTAACAAATTTCTTTTCATCTGCTTTTATTTTCTTGACTTGTTTAAAGTATCCTGCCCAATTCATTTTAAGTGCGCCCTTCGTCTTCTGGAGTTTTGGCTTCTTCTTCTTCTTTGATTTTTGACCTGCATTGTATCTTTTATTGACCTTATCTTGTCCAGCTTCCTTGCACATTTCTTGTAAGACTTTCTTTCGACACAATACTTTAAATTGAGCGGACAGACAATTACGAGCTTTGGCGAGCCTTTTCTTCTCATCTTTGGACAAAGTTTTACGAATTTCTTTGACATCAGCCCACTGTTTCTTAATACACTTGTCTAACTTCATAAGATATCTATTTTTTCCACATTTAGGCTTTTTCTTTTCTTTCTTACACACTCCTTTAGATCTCATTTGTTTTGATTTGGCACCCTTTTTGTTCTTTTTAGTAGACCTTTTTTTCTGATCAGTCTTTTTAAAATTTGGTCGTTTCTTAACATCCTTTTTTTGTTTGGAAGCACCTTTTGCGGATTTTGGTTTTTTACCCACTTTCTTTTTTGCAGTTTTCGACAACTTTTTACTCTTTTTGCTCTTCTTAGCAGACTTCTTTTTCTGACCACTGCTTTTACAAATTTTCTTTTGTTTTTTCTTTTTATCTATTTTCTTACTTTTTCTCTGTTTATTCTGATCTTTTACTTTAGCTTTAATTGATTTTGTTTTTGATTTCTTGCCTTTCGCTTTTTTTTGTTTTCCTTTCCCTGCTAACTTTTTGCACTCATTTTTCGGTTTCTTCGCCCCTTTCTTCTTCTTTTTGGCTTTGTTCTTTTTGTTCTTTTCGCATTGTCCCAATAATTTTGAGATTTTAGCCTTCTTTCCCATATAGTTACATTTCTTTTGGATCTTCTTCTCATTAGCCAATTTCTTTTTTGCGACTGCTTTGCAGACATTCTTTATGCCTTTGGATAAACATTTCATCATGGTTTGCATTAATTTCTTATCCACTTTAGTCATGCATGCCATTTCCTGATCCCATACTTTCTTTTGTATTTTCATACATTCGCAATAGTGTGCTTTAAGCGATTCTGCGTCCAACTTTTTCTGAATCATAGCCATTTTTTTCTTTTTTTCTCTGTCGCGTTTTTCCATTAAGGCCTTATACTGGTCACATGGCCGTTTTGTATTCGATCCTTTGGTACCATATAGTAGTTTCTGCAATCTGTAGACTGGTTTCTGCAAATGCATCTGAGTGAATCTGTTCATAAGGGCGCATTGGTTATGGTACAAAAATACGCGTTTTAAAGACATTTTGAACTGATTTTGTATAATTTGTTTGCCGAAATGAAGCCGAAAATATGGATAAAATAATAATTTTATTTATCTGTAAACATTACTTGAATAATTTTGAAGAATTTCGGTGGAGAAAACGAAGTGTAGTTGAAGCCGAACAATTTCAGATTGAATTTTTTGTGGAGTTAAATTTCATTCATAGCGAAATGTATGTATATATGACTACTAGATGAACAGTGTTAAATATTTTTCACAGAATTTGAAAACTGGAAATAGGGAAATAGTGACATAGGCAAAAGGAGGAGGGGTAATATTAAAAGAACCGTCAATCAGTTTCAATAATCAAGGAGCATTAAAATTGTATCAATCCCATCTTTTCATATACGATATGTGTGTAATTAGTATTTAATAAAAATTGCTTAAATGTTAATCACATTAAATTTTCTCCCTACTTCAATAACCTCAAAATTTTAATTTTTGGAAATTATTAAAATTCTGGTAGATTTAAATTTGAGGATGAACCTTTCTTGAGGTTTTCGACTATGTATTCGAGTCGAGTAATTGCAATCTACCATCACAAAATTTTGGCAAGGCATGTTTTGGTTATAGTTCGCTATACAAACCGATTTCGTCCACCAAATATTCAAAAAACATTATTTAGACAAAGATTCAATTCCGATAACAAGAACCTTTGTGATTTATACCAAAAAATTTTGGAGAAACGAAAGAAGCAGATAGCCGAGGAATATGCAGTCAACCAAGAAATGGAGGATACCGCAAAACTTAAGTGTTACGAGAAGAATTGTATTGAAGATGAGGAGAAGATATTAAAGGATCATATACGTTCATTAGGTATAACAGATAAAGAACATTTAAAGCGCTGTCTACAAAACATGGCTAAACGCATCAAGAGAATGTGTGCTGAAGCTGCTAAAAAAAAGTTTTGTAATGAGAAAAAATTTGAGAAGAGGTGCCGTGAGAAGGCAAGAAAATCAAATTTAAGGACATTGATTAAAAATTTTGAGAAGCAGAAAATGTGTGAGCAAGGAGTTATACCAAAAGATCGGCAAACTAATTCCTCAAAATGCGCTCAAAAAGCTAAGAATAATACCTTGTTGAATCAATATCAGTTGAGATTACAAAACTGCCTTGATAAGGAATGGAACGAAGTCTGCGAGTTAAAGAAATCATTTACAAAAGACGAAAAGATACGACTTGAAAGTTCTCGTGACTGCTTGGTGAAGCATTTTAAGAAAATCTGCGGAAAGAAAGTTTTATCTGAAATGTGCAAAGAAGCTTATGGGGAATTGTGTAAATATCGGAAAATGAATGACACTTTGGAAACCGAAATAGAAAATCAGCGAAAGTTATTAGTAGAGGAGAGAAATAATGATCTTGAGGAAGAAAAACAGATTTTACAGAATGTGAGAAAAAAATTGAAGAAACAATGCCTTGAAGAATTGTGCAAAAGCGGAATGCGCGAATCGACTCTGATGAATAAATACAGTAAAGTTCTTCAGAAAGAAGCCAAAGATAAACATTTAAGGCATAAAAAAGAACAGGATATTCTTAAGAAAAAATACGCCGCTAAAAAGAATAAAATAAAGAAAGATGCCGAAAAAAGAGCTTTAATGCAAAAAGCCGAACAGGATGCTTTAAGAATGAAATACAACGAA
The DNA here is from genome assembly GCA_035045005.1 of Liodrosophila aerea. Classification (NCBI taxonomy): domain Eukaryota; kingdom Metazoa; phylum Arthropoda; class Insecta; order Diptera; family Drosophilidae; genus Liodrosophila; species Liodrosophila aerea. Next base: position 32,496 of record JAWNNL010000289.1, read on the forward strand.
AAAGGGAATAAAATGAAGAGAGAATGCAAAGAAAGGGCCTTAATGCTGAAAGCAGAACAGGATGCTTTAAAATTAAAATACAACGAGAAAAAGAATAAAGCAAAGAAAGAAGCTGAAGAATTGGTTTTGAAACAAAAAGCTGAACAGGATGATCTTAGAAAAAAGTACGCCGAAAAAAAGAGGAAAATTAAACAAATTAAAGAAGAAGTTCTTAGAAAAAAATGTGCCGAAAAAAAGCTGGAAGAGGTCTGCAAAAGACTAGCGGAAGAACAGGATAAACTATGCGAAGAGACGTTAAAGAAAGAAGCAGAAGATGCTTTAGATAAAAAATGCGCTGAATTAAAGAAGAAAGAAGAAGAAGCGGAGAGTCTAAAGAAAAAGTGCAAAGAAATAGCTCAAAGAAAACAGTGCGCGGAAGAGGCTGTAAAGAAAATATGCGAGAAAGAGGCTCTCAAGATAAAGTGTCGACTAAAGGCTGTTAAGAAAAAATGCAAAGAAGAAGAAGCTTTAAGAAAAAAGTGTGCGGAAAAGGCTCTTAGGAAAAAATGCGCCGAAGAGGCTCGGAAGAAAAAATGCAAAGAAGAAGCTCTAAGGAAAAAATGCGAACAAGAGGCTCTCAAGAAAAAATGTGAAGAAGAAACTCTAAGGAGGAAGTGTGCGGAAGAGGCTCTAATAAAAAAGCGTGCGAAAGAGGCTCTAAAGAAAAAGCGTGCGGAAAAGGCTCGGAAGAAAAAATGCAAAGAAGAAGCTATAAGGAAACAAGAGGCTCTCAAGAAAAAAATCGAAGAAGAAACTCTAAAGAGGAAGTGTGCGGAAGAGGCTCTAAGAAAAAAGCGTGCGGAAGAAGCTCTAAGAAAAAAACGTGCAGAAGAGGCTCGGAAGAAAAAATGTGAACAAGAGGCTCTAAAGAAAAAATGCGACGAAGAGGCTTTAAAGAAAAAATGCGAAGAAGAAACTCTAAGGAGAAAGTGTGCGGAAGAGGCTCTAAAGAAAATGTGTGAGGAAGAGGCTCTAAAGAAAAAGTGTCGAATCGAGGCTCTAAAGAAAAAATATGCAAAAGCGGCATTAAAGAAAAAAGAAAAGAAAAGACAGGAAGCGAAAAATAAACTTCGGGTTCGTACAGGCTCGTTAGGATGTCGGCATGCAAGGCTTAGCAAGAAAGAAAAGATTAATCAAAATCAGTGCAAAAATATAGATCAGAAAATGAAGGTTAGAAAGAAAAAATCCTGCCAAGCGAATATACAAAAGGGTCTCAAGAATCTAAGTTGCGCGCTTTATAAAAAACTGAGACCCCAATGTTTTGAACCAGGCAATAAGGTATCCATTGTTGGTGCTGACTCTTTAGGAATGGCGTGTGCCACTACTCTACTCTCAAAGGGTTTAACTAACAACATAACCATCTATAATACCAATAGTAACACTAACCCAAGCAATAATGATCAGCTGAACAGCTTGTTAAACCTTGGCAATTTTAATATTGAGCACTCTACGAATGTGGACAGTACTCGCAAGTCTCGAGTAGTTGTGGTAGCAGCAAAAGCAGTGCAAGCACACAAAGACGATCCAAAACAGGGAACCCAAAAATCGGTGGACTTTATCAAGAAACATTTGCCACAGCTTGTTCATCACAGTCCTAATGCAGTTTTTCTTATCCTATCTGAGCCTGCCGATGCATTGACCTGGTTGGCTTGCAAGGAGACCAGACTACCTGTAGAGCGTTGCTTCAGTCCAGGTTGTTACATAGATACCACGCGATTTCGCCTATGTATTGCTAAATTTTTGAATGTATCAAGTAGATCGGTGCACGGCTATGTGCTAGGTGGACATGGAAAAAACTCAGTGCCATTATGGTCTACGGTCACAGTTGGAGGTACAACTCTGCATTCGTTAATACCGGAAATAGGCACACCTATGGATCCGATGATGTGGTGGAAAATACACAATAAGGTAAAACAAGCTACAGAAAATCTCATTAAGGGCGGCGTCTATGCCAATTGGGCGATTAGCCTCACCGTTGCTGATATTATATCAGCTATATTTCAAGATAGCAATCGTATATTGTCTCTATCAACCAATGCAGCCGGATTTTGTGGCATCGAAGATGAAGTGTTCCTTTCGCTACCATGTATTGTCAACAAATGGGGTTTAAGTGGTGTGATGCAGCTTCAACTTACAGAATGGGAGAATAAAATGATGCAAAAATCTGCTGAACACTTGCTTAAAGCTCAGAACGACATCAAATTGTAGTGTATAATTTACAATACGGGAACTAAGGTATATACTACATAGATAACGTGTAATAAATTGTATAAACATATTTTTTGTATCAGATAACTGTAAAACATGGTTTTATTTTGCATAGTTTTTGGAAGATTCTCATAGTAGTATATATAGTAGTATATATATGATATGTAGAACAAGATACGTTCATTATAATTGAACGATTTGATATATGAAGCGTATAGCGGGTCGATAACTTATCGGCGCGAGTAGTAGCTCAGGAACGAAACCTCAGGAGGCAACTTATACCCTGCACCCATTAAAAATTAGTAAAAATAAAAGTGTAATTATTTTCTGCAAATGTATGTAAAAGGCAAAAGAAGGCGTGCTAGACCCAACAATGTGTAGATATTCTTGATCAAGATGTGGAGCTGAGTCGATTTATCCATGTCCATCGATGGCCTAGATTTCGGATATTATAAAAACTAGAGACTGCAAATTAGGAAATTAGTGTCTACCAGCTTCAGATAAAGTTTTTTTTTTTGAAATGGTGAATGCCACATCCCTTTCAACCGCAATTTAATAAAAACGTACAATATAATAAGGGGATAAACTCTCTTCTAAAATACATTACTAAACAAATTATTCCGCTTATTAATAAAATAAATTATTCAAATAAGAATGTGAAATTTTTATTGCCAAATTCGAAATTAATTTAATTTCAAAAGAGATGATAATTAAAGTTTAACTAGAAATTTTAACCGCAACCATTGAACAATTGATTGAAACACAAAATTTCTCTAGAATCGTTTGACATATTCAGTAAAGAAATTAATCAAATTCAATTCGTACAGAAATATCAGTCGTTTTTATTTATTTTTTGTGGTAATAAAGTTAAGTGCATGAAATGATTCACACACGGTATTTGGTATCCACACTGTCAAAATTCAATGTGTGGGATAGAAGTAAGCTTGTTAACCATGGAACAGATGGGACTTGTAGACACAAATGTAAAGATGCCAAAAGTGACGAGTTCCAAGGCCTTCGTAATTGTCTTTATAAGGCATTTCCGGTGCAAAAGAAAGATGAAATCAATAAGGTATCCGTTGTGGGCAGCGGCACTGTGGGTATGAGCTGTTGTATTTGTATGCTAGCTAAAAGTATATCAAATCATTTGGCTATCGTCGATATTAATACGAAGGTGTGTGATGCGGAACGGTTGGATTTGCTGCATGGAGCACAATTCTTAAATGATTGTAAAATTGAAATGTGTGGAAGCCTGGAAGCTACGAAAAACTCCAGAATTATTGTGGTGACAGCGGGGGCAAGGCAGAAGGGCAAACAGACTCGTCTTGATGTAGCTCAAAAGACGGCAGATATTGTTAAAGAGCTTGTACCCAAGCTGGCTGAGCTGAGTCCCAAAGCGATTTTCATAATTGTATCGAATCCGGTGGATGTAATGACCTGGCTGGCACGTAAGATCGCCAAATTACCCTATGAACGGTGTTTTAGTTCTGGGTGTCATCTCGATAGCGCACGTTTTCGCTGGTTCATTTCACAAATCTTGAAAGTATCACCGAGAAGTGTTGACGGTTTTGTCATTGGGGAACATGGCTTAAGTTGTGTACCTCTTTGGTCTACTGTTTCTATCGGAGGTGTATCACTTCAGAAGCTACATCCTGAAATTGCCACGAAGAATGATCCGATGAATTGGTCAAGGGTTCATAAGGACATAGTAGAGGCGGGCCCTAAAGTGCGAACCGGCAAGGGATTTACTAATTGGGCAATTGGTCTAACTGTTGTTGACATCATCTCGGCCATATTTGAGGACAGCAATCGAGTGATATCATTGTCAACAAATGCAAAGGGATTCTGTGGTATTAAAGATGATGTATTCCTCTCCTTGCCCTGTATTGTCAACCAATCTGGATTATGTGGTGTAATACATCCACAGTTGTCAGAACCTGAAAGGAAACTATTGAAAAAATCTGCAGAGATTTTACTCGCAGCTCAGTGTGAAATTAAAATTTAAGTTAAGTTTCAGTAAAAATATATCATTTCGCCCTTGCATATAAATGTCATTTATTTATTTATTTTTACCTATCAACTGTCATACTTATTTTCTTCCACAAATTTTAGTAATCTTTAAAACATTTTTAATTTTATTTAAGTAATGTCAGGTGTGATAAGGCGCCATGTAGCTCATTCGTTGGGCCTTAGGTCGTTCACCATAAGTGTAATCCCTGTTAGAAGAGTTTCCAGTAAACTTATGAAAGCCTTTCGTAATTGTTTTAAAAAACCTTTGAAAGAACAGGATTATGAAAATGGCACAAAGGTGACCATCGTGGGCGCTGGAGCTGTAGGCATGGGTTGCGCCATAGCTCTGCTGGCCAAGGGTATCACAAACCAATTGGCCCTTTACGATACCAATGAGAAATTGTGTAATGCAGAGCTGATGGATTTGCTACATGGTTCATTATTCATGAAAAGTGCACAGATTGAGCAGTGTTGTCAAATTGAGGCTACAAAAGATTCAAGAGTTGTCATTGTCACAGCTGGAGCACGACCTGGGCCGAATGAAACTCGTCTTGACATAGCCGGAAAGACGGTGGCTATCATTAAGGAACTGATGCCTGAACTGGTAAAGCATAGTCCCAAAGCTGTCTTTATTATTGTATGCAATCCAGTGGATGTTATGACCTGGGTAGCACGCAAGATAACCAATCTTCCCTATGAGCGTTGCTTTAGTAGCGGCTGTGCTTTGGATACCGCTCGATTTCGAGTGTTTATTGCTCAACTGTTGGGCGTATCACCTCGTTCCGTGAATGGTTTCGTCTTGGGCGAACATGGTGATTCATCGGTACCGTTATGGTCCTCGGTCACTGTGGGGGGAGTACGATTGGAAAATGCAGTCCCCGGCATAGGTACTGAGAATGATCCGATGAAATGGTCAGAGTTGCATAAGGATGTAGTAGAAGCTGCTTATAAGGTAACCGCCCTCAAGGGTTATACCAATTGGGCCATTGGGCTGACCGTGGCAGATATTATATCTGCCATCTTTACGGACAGTTATCGCGTACTACCCTTATCAACGAACGCTCAAGGTATAATTGGCATCAAAGATGAGATATTTCTATCATTGCCCTGTGTAGTTAACAGGTGGGGTCTGAGTGCTGTCATACGACCCAATCTGTCAGAATGGGAAAAGCACAAAATGCACGAATGTGCTGAAAAGCTGAGAAAAGCACAGTGTGAGATTGAATTATAGATAAATCATACACATCAGACTAAAATACAGACTATAAATTAAAAATTAAATGTAATTAAATTTAAATCTTTGAATATGAATAAATTGACTGTCTTGAATAGATGATTGTGTTTGAAATTAATTTAAGTCAAGGAAAAGTACATAATTTTATGTCATTAATTAGGCTTTCAGTTTCTATTGAATGGGAAAATATCTTTATTAAAGATGGAATTCTCAACTGATTATTGCGTGTATTTAAAGTATGAATGATTTGGATTAATTTTATCTCATTTTGTCATTCTATTTCATTATCTATTTTGGAGTGTACTAATCACAGCTCTAGGTATATAAACAGCGATATAAATACGTATAAATACGAATTCTGTTGAGATTGTCAAAACAAACCAAAAGGAAAATCAAAATATTGATTGTCGCATTGTGTTATTGATGAAATAATGAAGACACACGCACACACATACACACACACTTAAATTGGATGTCTGTCTTTGCTGTTGGCTTATGAATTTAAGAGCATGATAATGAAAGTTATCGGGCACAAAGTAAACAAGCTCGAGGTGCTGCCAGCGTGTTTAGACAGGACATCAGGCGGCCAGAGAGCTGGATAGACAGACAGGTAGACAGACAGACGGAGTGAAAGAGGATGGTTATTGAGACTGACAATGAGACACAGCGTATATTTGGTTTTCATTTGGTATTGATTTCACAGCATGTGGATATTGCCAAAGCAAATTTACAGACGCCTTGACGTAACTTGCCTACAGAATAACTGGCCATCATCAACAGCCATCCGTTTAAATTATTAACGTATGAGTAATTTGTATGACATATAAACAAAAGTCTGTGTTAGTTGCACGGTTCACTGCTTGTGGATTGCCCTGTCCCCAACTCCCCCTTCAAGCTCTGCCTCAGCTATAGATGCTGCTGCTGCTTCTCTGCTGCTTCTGTTCTCTGTCATGTGTTGTCATCGTCCATGTCGACTGTCTTTTTTCTTGCTTTCGGTAGCGTTTCCATTTCATGACATTTTTGCCAGACTATACTCAGTTCCCATGTGGCTGGGTTTTGTTTTTGTGTGCGGCAAATGAGTTGTGTGTAATTAAGTTCGGGTGCCAAGCATCGTGTAGTCCAACTTGCCTTTGCTGTCTAGGAATTTAAGCTACAAATTAACTAGCTTAGAAGACGTTGTCAAGAATTGTTCACGGAACTTTAAGTCTTCTAAGTAATAAGAGTTCAACTAAAGTTGAGATAAAAGCAAAGCTTATTTTAAAACTTAATATTTTGAGAAAATTACATATAAATATATATATATTATATAATGATATATTATATAATAATGATACACAATATAAAAAAATTATTACCAGTTATAATTATATAATGCTATACTAATAATGCTATTTCTTCTCTCATTTCAGGTAAGTGTCTTACTTAATTTTTTTATGCTTGCCAATACAGGTAAAGGGGAAACTAATAATTAAGTGATGTGTAGATTTACTTCAAAAAGCAAATAAATATATTAGTAATATGAATATCGGCTTAAAATATTAAATTGATTAAATACAATTCAATACATTATCACAAAGTAAAATTATTACAATAAATAAAAAATAATAACAATAATATTTATGGAAAATGTTAGCCATAAACAATTAAAGAGAATATGAAAATAATTTTTAAACATTTCGCAAAACTCAGAATAAATGTAAAGTATCCTTTGTGATGTGTCAATTGTTCATTGTATCATATAAAATCTAACAAGTAAATATCAAAAAGCTGCAAATTCCAGCTAAACTATTTCAAATAATTTAAATTTACCACCTTAACCACAAATCATTCGTTTAACCACTTAAATGCTTTAGCCCCGAAATAGTTTTTGCTTTTAACCAAAATTCCAATGCTAAAGGAAACTTTTGCTTAAAAAACTGCAGCTGACTTTAATTTGAAAACTTTCATAGTGGATAACCTACAAAAAAAAAAAACAACAAAATAATAACAGAAGAAAGCTAAATACATGGCCAAAGTCCGGCTGCTGCAAACATACGAAAACAATTCGAATGCTGAAAAATTCCACGCAATGGGCGAACGTCAAACGTTTGACGCAAAATCAAAGCATACTTTTGAGCGTGCTCAACGCAACCGCTAAACTGGCCAGCAAGCTGGACAGGCTGACAGTTGGACAGTGGTACAGACAGGCAACGGAACGAAACTGACTAAAGACAGACGTATAACGGCATTGCCAGCCGTACAACCCGTCCGGCCGCATAGTTTAAACAAACTTTTTGTTTCAAAAGCACAGCGCAAGAGAGGGGAGGAGTGGCATGAGAGGGCGGTAAAGAGTTGAAGCAAAAAAAATGGAAACGCCACTATTACATTAAAACAGAAAAATAATTGCGAAAATTTTTGAAAAACTTTTTGAACTTTCGCTGGGTTTTTCCCACTTTTTCTCCTTGCTCGTTTTTTTTTGTTTTCTGCATTTCTCTGGTATTTCTGTATTTTTTGCATTTTTTTTTGTTTTGTTGGTTGAGTTTTTGTGTTTTGCATTTTGCTCGCTTTTGTTTTACGCACTCATTCCTTGAATAGCAGGCAAAACTTTAAAACACGCTGACGCCGCTCATTACAACTAATAATGTTAATAATCATTAAAGTGTGGCATTAGAACTGCTTTCGGTTTGTTTCCCCCAAGCTGTTAGCTTGCCTTAAAGTGTGTGGTATCAAACAAAGATTTTAGACACACTCACGCACACTCACACACACACACACCCACACACAAATTGAGAAAATTAAAATACTTTTGAAAACTAATTAAAATTGTGTTGCATACTTTTTGGTGCCCATTCGCCGCCGGCATGATTTTCAGCTACTCGAGCCAGTCTCACTTCCTTGGTAGCCAGCCAGGCAGGCAGGCAGGCATCCATTGATGTTGGACGTCAACTTCGATTATTGTGGCGTATTTAAAGCGAACTCTTCTGCATCCCAGTCTCGCCTTAATTGTTCAACTCGCACTCGCTCTCTCAGTCTTTTAAGTGGCCAAAGTTTTTACCATTTTTCTCTTGTATTCTGTTCTATACTTTTTGGGTTTAGTCTGCCACAAATTTCGTTTCTCTTTACTGAAGCGTTGCAATATTTGATTTTCGGTCATAAAACTTTACAATTGCCGGAGATTTCAAATTAAAGTTTGAGAGTCTTTGATACATTTTTGCTTATTGCTTGGTTAGCACTATCAGACGAAAATTGTAAAGATAAAGTTCTGTGGCTTAGGGAAATTTCATATTATTTTTTAAAAGTTTACTTACAAGAATGGACGAAATTAAAATTAGATAGACTTTATAAAAATTTAAACTGACCAATTTTGAGGTGTAAATTAAACTCATATGATAATTATGGTATATATGATATGGTATACGATATACGATATATGGTATATGGTATATAAAATATGGTATATGGTATACGATATATGGTATACGATATCTGATATATGGTATTCGATATATGGTATAGGTATACGATATATGGTATATGATATATGCTATATGGTTCTTTCAAATCTATATAAAACTGCTAATAATAATAAAGTGAAGGACAGGCTTTGTTCCATTCTATGATTCTGATTCTATTCGTATCGAAGTTTACATTATTGATTTATTTAACTTTCTTATTATAAAGTATAAATATACAGTGTATAAAATTTGAGTACCTCAGACTTCAATCTTTGTCTAAGCCAGTCTCAAAATTTGCTTGTTTATCGATATTCATATATCGTTATCGATGGTGGTCAAAATCTTTGTATAGCATGCATTAATTCCTAGCAGTATCCACTTTGCCAGCTGTCACACTCGCTGTGTGCATTACATTTTATGATGCCACAAAACACACACACACACTCACACACATGTAGAAATGAGCAGTGTCTCTGCCAGCGGCTGTAAACATCAAACGTTAAGCGTTAAGCAACTTCAAAGCTCAGCCAAGTGCATGAAATGTCTCGCTGTCGCTGTCGCAGTCGCAGCCGCAGTCACTGTTGACGTTGACGTTGACGTCGCCACGACTTTTGCAGCCAAAGCAAATCAAAAGGAAATAATGGTGCATTGGCATGAAACGCAATGAACAGAGCGCAGAGCAGAGAGCAGAAAGCAGAGAGAGAGAGAGTAAAGAAGCCTCTTGCCACTCGTCGACTAAATGGCGCGCACGAAGTGCTCACGTGCACCTGCCAGGCAGTCAAACACTCTGGCAAAAGTACTCTGGTACTCTGGCTTAGGGTATTATATGGTATTTAGAGGGAGGATGTGAGGGAGTTCAGCGTCATGCATTCGAATTACAACACAAGTGAAGTGTAGCTCAGCATTTGCTGTGGCGTCCAATGCTGGCGCAATTAATTAGGATTATGTGTGTCGTCTGGCCAGCGCCTAAAAGCATGCAACACATGTGTGTGCCACCTCCGATTTGCCTCGGCTGCTCGTTACCGTTGGCACGTTGCACGTTGAACCTTGCACGCTGGTGCCTCTAATGGCAGCAGCTTGACTTCCGCATACGCGACAGACACAGCGTCTAAATAGTTTGATTAAGCAAATTTATTGCAGCACACGCTTTCAGTTGCAATTAATAGTTGCTGCTGCTACTCCTTCTACCCCTATCGACACTGAACTCAATCAATCATCAAAGTTGATGCTTGCATATTTTTAATGACGACGATGGCAACTCATTAAAAATTTGCAGCGTTTGCAGCGCGAATATGAGCAGAAGTTCTTGAAATACACTACAAAAAAGAAGGTGTAACATTTGGTATATATTAGAGTGCTATTGGATGCTAAAAGAGTTCAGCTTACTATATAAAAATATCATCTAAGTCAATTGATTTTGCGATCTGATAATGTAGAGCACAGCATATGATACTTGCTTCAGTTTCTCTTGATACTTGATAACTACTATATTTATATTATGGCAGTGTATTGCTGTCTTCGGTGTACAAACAAACAGCTCTGTCCTGCCAACTCTCTCTCGATATACTTGGACTTTGTCCGCGTCCATTTCTTGCCAACACTAACGACTTTTTAAGTATTTACACACAATTTGGCATTCGCCTGGGCAAACTTTTATCGCAGACAGCCGCAAAGTATGCAACGCCATTTTCTTCGTTTTTTTTCATTTGACTGCCAGGAGTTATGGCTGACACAATTGCTCAAAGGCAGTGGCAAAAAAAAAGAAGGGAATTGGAATTGCAAAAGGCAAAAGTGCTTGGCTAATTTTTCATGTCCAGTTTCTTTATTTTTGTGTGCGGCGGGAAAAGTTTACGCTTCATTATCTAACAGTTTTGCCACAGTTTTGTTTGTCATATGGAAATTGCAACTGTCAAGTTTTTTGTCTTGATAGCTCTACTGCACCTTACATCTTCTGATGACTTGAGGCCATTTCTAGCACTCATTCCGACAGTTAGATAAACTGATGTGAGTGCCAGTGCACTCTGGCACCTGGCACCTGGCCGTTGTTGATAAGCTGCCGCGTTTTCTGATGCCGCTTGAGTAAACATTTACCAGCTCTTTACACTTTTAGTTGCAGTTGCAACCACGCCTCAAGGTGTGTCACATGCAACTCGAGTGCTCTTTGGTCTAGTTTTGTTACACTTTACAAAGCGGGTATTATGTTTTAGGCATGAAAGTAAAAAGAGGTCTATTGTTGGTTTTAGAAAGTTTTAGATAGATGAATGTAGGTTTAGGTATAGTAGTATGTATAGTTACTGATGGGTGAATGGAGGAACTAAATGTACTAAATGGAACTAAATTAATTGGAAGAAAAGTCTACTATGAAGGTCATTACTATGAGATGAAGATAATATCTAATAGCAAAAATAGACAATTGTTAGGAATAAATTTCCTAAGAAATGTGTGGTTCATGGGAAACTTTCCTTATTGGATTGAGAGATCAGTATAATCTCTGTCTGTTTTTTCAGTCTAGTACTGTGATATTGATATTCGAATTTTGATTGTATCAAGTGTTTTAATACTGCTTTCTTTAATTTTTACTGCTGAAATAAAAAGACAATTGTTAAGACCAAATTTCCTAAGAAATGGATGGCTTTTTCATGGGGAGAGTTTCCTTATTGGGTTGAGATCTGTATAATCTCTGCCTGTTCTTTCAGACCAGCACATTAATATATGATATTCAATTTTAATTTCAGCAATAGATGTAATAGTTTTTGTATTTTTAAAGGGTATTTCACTTTCGTAGCTGCTTCAACTTCTCGCCGTTGTTTATTTCATTTTTATTTCTTTGGACTTTTGTGAGTGTTGCTTGTTGTAACAGGGCTTCGCCCTGACTCTGTCAGCCTGTCTCGGTGGTTATATGCTGGCTTTTGTGACAGCCTGACTGCAGGCAGTTTCTGAAATTTGTGTTTGCTCTGGTCAGTTGTAAAGACTTTTAGATGACTTGAGCTGCATTTGCTAGCACCACTGATGCTTTGACTTTAAGCGTTCAATTAAATGAAAGAACTGTAGAAGAAATACACTATACTTCTATATATACAAGAACTATACTTTTTAGCTGTAAAGTCTTTGGTCAAACCGTAGCTATTGACTGTTGTATTTTTAGTTCTTCCGGCTTAAGTTCTGTACGTTGTCTGCACGTGTTGTCTATGCAAACAGAGAGTAGAGTGAACTTGGTCGAATCGAGATTGTCAGTCGCGCCATCGAAGTGAAAGTCACGCGTTTTACTACTATTTACCACTTTGTCTGGCTGTTTTCTTTGCTTTTCTTTATTTTCTTTTATTGCTGCTCTTTTTTTCCCTTTGGTGTGACTCTAAAGAAGCTAAGGGCAGCTGCTGGCGTCTCTGGCATGTCTGGCTTGTCATTCGTGTCTGCGATGTGGGCTGTCTGTCTGCCCCTCTGTCTGTCTGTCTCATTATGTTTTTCTTGCAATATTGTTATGTAAACAAGCAACAAACAGGCAAACAAACAAAACTGTCTCTAAGAATTGGCAAATCATCAAAAAGAAGGAACACTGCAGACAGTTTGCTAACGAAGGAAGTTGTCTATGTTGCTTTGTGCAATTATAACTATCCGACTACAACCCTCTCTCCGACCGACTCTACTCTATCCATATACATTTCCCCATTCATCTCATAAAAAATGTCGCGTCATTGTTGTCGTCTGGCTATCGATTGGCAACGGTGATCAAAATTTAATTGCAGCTTATCCCTGAAAGAATTTTACGGCTCTGACCTTGGCTCTACGGGATTACACGTTCAAGTTTATGCCTGAGGAAATGCCAATTTTACCTTCTCCTTGGGCTTCACATATTTTATGGTATAGTTTAAATAATGCTCAAACGTTTTGTGGGCTAAGGTGAAAGGTTTTCTTTTTTCCACTGTATGTGGGGTTGGTTGGTTTTATTGCCTTTCTTTTGGTGCCACATTGAATTTCTTTAGTGTCCGCCATAAAGTAGGCCACATGTATTTAAATTGTAGCTGCTTAGGCTTCGTTTACCCTGTAGCCGAAATGATGTAGTACGGGGTGTAGAAGACTTTAATTCCATATAAATTTAGTTTAAAAGGTATTACAATTTAAGCTTAATGATTTTAGCATTTGAAATGTTTGGAGAATTGGTTAACTCAATAGGTTAACACAAGACCACTTGAGAAACTTCCGTCCTATATATGATAGGGCTGAATTCACTTCAGTTACCAATAGACCTGGCAGATCTTTGACGTCTGGTTATATATATATATCTCTGGAAAAAATAAATATAAAAAGGCATAATATACTTATTGGTATTTACATATTCAATATAATAAATGTTCTATATAAATCTGTAGGATTTATCAAAACCGAATGAATTTATATGCATTAATTTATTTGCTAAAAATCAACAATTAAATATTATTTTTAAATATTATTACATTTGTGAATTAAATATAGTCGATTTTGAAATATACATTTATTGGAAAAATTTATATAAAGATTTAGGATGTATAAAATGCTAATATATCTCTAATGTTACATTTAATTTTCTAAAAACCAATAATAAATTATTTCCTAATAGTTAATTTTAGTTTAGTTTTAGTAATAGTAAATTCGATTAAATATGTAGCTTACTTTTATGCAGTTTATAAGTATTTTAACATTAAGATAAATATGAGAAATATGCAGTACATTTTTTAAATATTAGTTTAAATGAATTTCCTACAGAGTATGCCTCAGTTTTGTCTAGTCAAATGCTTCACTAGCTACTACCAATGCCTTGAGCAAACATGAAAAGCAGCCAGCTGCTGGTAAGCAACATTGTTTGCCCAAACGTACTCGATCGCTTCTAGTAGAGCATAGTGTAAGGGGGTGAGGTGGGAAGCAGGGGCATGCCACGCCCACAAGCTGCTAGCTGTTAGCCGTTTGTTGTGCTCTGTTTTCTGCTGTTTGTTTATTTACGCACATGCTAGGCAAAAACTTATTTCATATTCATAGAAAAATCGCAGACACATGTGCCATGTGAAGGTTCTCTTCGCCAGCTGTTATACATACACACTCACACACCACACACACACTCGTATATAACTGTTTGGGTTTGGATGGAGTAAATCAGCAGCTAAGTAAGTAAAATGCTTCATAAATTGCTTCAAGTGGCGCAGCTGGCTGACAGCAGCTTTGAAAGCATTATGCGCTAGCAAATGTTGGGGCCAAAACGAAAGGAATCCCAAAGCCAGTCAAGGATATGGGTAAGAGCTATGTGCGTGTGTGTGTGTGTGTGTGTTTGGGTATCCGTTTTAAAGCATATCAGCATGCATAAATCTAAATCAGAGCATCAAATGAAGAAATTCTAACGAAAATCAAAGTCATTCTCATGATGATTATCAACCTCATCATCATCATCATCATTATCCTCATGATAATATAATATATAATGAGCATGAGTATAGAACTTGGAATGCCATTGGTCTTTGGCTTTCGTAGGCAGTTGGCAAATTCAGGCAAGCGTAAAATTTACGCATCACACAATGCCTACCAAAAGTATTTACCCTGCTACTGATTTCGAATGTTGTCCGGAAATTTTCGACAATATTTTACGTATTTCCACAGCATTCACTCCACACACCCCCTGGCCAAGATTATTCAAACAATTGTGACAGATTTTCCGCAAGTCGAAAGGATTTGTGTCTCCGGCATTTTATTTATTTATTTATATAAATTTACAGTTCAGGGCAAGTTAATAAGCGGAACGTGTTGATAATATTAGATTGTTTCTTAATGTTTTTGCCTTTGGTTGAGGGCGGCCGTTGGGTTTAATTGCTTGTAAGATTTAATGGAAAATTAATAAGTTGAACAATTTACGACGGAAATTCGAAGCAAAACTGTGTGAAAAGACATTGAGGTTTCTCCCCCTCAATGCAATGTGATAAATGCTGACAGGAAATGTGAAATTTATTTGACAGCGTTTGATAGCGACTGCTGCTGTCCATTCATGTGGTGTAAGTTGGAAATAATTAATGAAATTATTCGATAACATTTCATTTATTTTAGCTTACAGCAAAACTTGATGGAAATTTTGTGGTTACCTAAAGACGGACTATTGTTTCGATATCGCAATTAATAAATTAACAAAGGCTCAAGTTACGTTAGCAAGTACGACCAATAGATATATTGCACTGGAAAAAATACTGTTTAAATGGTTTGCAAATTAAATTTAAGTCAGTAGTATTGTATAATCATAATTGATTGAATTTTATTGATATATTATATGATGAAACTATTTACCGACATCAACTGATAAGTTCAAAATTTTCCTCTTGGGAATTTGTTAATAATTCCTAAACTAATCAATTGATTTGCATTAAGCAAATTTTGTAGACATCTCTAATATTGTAGTAACATAATATCAAAATATAATTTTTACAGACCCATTAGTTATTTTTATATTTTTTCTTTCCTACACGACTTTCAAAATAATTCCTTTTTTTGTGTCAACTGAATAGATTTCAAATTTTCGAAGTATAAATTTCTTAATAATACCTAACCCAATTATCCGAATTGCATTAAACAAATTTTGTAGATATTACTTATATTGTATTAAGACAATATCAATATGCAGGTTCTCACAATCCTATTAGATATTTATATATATTTTTTTTCTTGAAAGACTTCTTAGCAAAAATTTCACAGACTAATATATATTAATCATATTATATATTATCTAGAATGGCAAGTGTGATTATATAGTGATAGTATCACGTGCCAAGCAGCTGAAAGGAAAAGTCAACCGAGTAGAGTTATATTACGTAATTGCGCCTAATGGCATGCAACGAAATTACCCAAAATTCAATTTCCACACACATAATACACAATGCAAACTGCAGACTGGACACATGATCAGGCTCTTTGCGTGCATACAAAAGCCAAACTAACATAATTATAGCGAGGCGTGTGGCAAGGAGAGGTGCTTGGGGGTGGGTGACAGTCAGTTGCAACACCTGCAACTTGCTCATTTAATAGCAATTCAATTGTGAACATAATTAAGTTGATGGGTGTGCATGCGTGTGTGCGTGTGTATGTGTGTGTGTGTGTGTGTGTGTGTGTGCGTCTGTGGTTATTCTATCTGCAGGTAGCAAATTGTAATTAATATTAAATCATCAATGCCAAAGTGAAGACTAGACAATGGAACTGTTAGCATAATGAAAGCGTAGCATGGCTTAATTAATCATTGATATTAGAGAGCGTCGTCGTAGTGCCTTTATTAACGCAAGTTTAAAGTCTTGCTCTTGCTCTCTTGATTTATGCTAACCCAAGGCAGTTAGTCACACACTGCCAGCCATTAGTATGCAACCGAAAGTAAATAGATATTCTGAGAGAGAGAGACCGAGGAAAAAAAAGAAGCAAAGCATGCCAAATTGAAACTGTGTCATAGCACAAGTTTACTGGCGCCGTTGCCCAGCGACGACAGGCAGGCAGCCAACTGACCCGCTGGGTGGTTGCACCAGTACGTGTGAGTGAGTGGTGGTGCTGCATATGATTTATTACTATATGAAATACCCTGTAAGTGACGAGCTAAGGTTTATGGGTTATTCATTTAATTGTTTAATAAAACATGCATATATTTAATAAAATATAATAAAATAAATTTAAAAAATAAATAATTAGCTAAACCTATTAATGTATTTTATATGATTTGAGTTTGAACAAATAACTAATTTATTTCATTCGATATACTCTAATGTTCTTTTAATACTTCTTTTTGTAGATACATATTTGTTTTTTATAAATATTATTTAATTTTTCCTTCGACTAAGTTTTCCAAACATAAAATTTAGAAAGGCCATAAATTAAATATTAAATAATCATATTAGTAAAATTTTAATAATTATAAATATCATCAAATTAACAATTTAAAATATATTATTAATATTCAATAATTTGGACCATACAATTTATAATTATAAATATAATATTCAAACATGCTTATCCATTATGTTCTTAATAATCTTTTATAAAATAAACGTAACAAAGCAACCTTAAAATATTCTAAGAAATAAATTCATATAAATAATCAAATACATTTTCAAAAAGAATTATCAAAAGGAACAAAATTTAATTAACTTATTATATTTTTTTACATATTTAATTATTTTACAGAAATAATGTAATAATAATTTGTATGCTACTAAATACATAAATATTTTCTTAAAACTTGATTGGACTCGACCATTCTAACATTAATGAATTATTTAAAATTAAACATTAGTGATCTATGTATAAATATATATGTATATTTTAGTAAATTTTAAGTATAAATAATAACACATAGTATTGGGAATCTACTATTTGAAGTATACTATCAGAAACATCAGATAAAAATTAAATTAGTATTTCTGAGTATAGTATTACCTAGTCAAGTGGTATCTTTCGGTCACGTAGTATTAATCAATTTTTGTTACATTTATTTGGCACTTGTTTCGGGTAAATGTCTGGTCTTAAACGTTGGCACCACTCTCAATGCTAGGCAACCCTTAATCATGCTCTTTTTGCTCAAGTATGTCTAATGTGCAAAATGACCCAGTGACAAATTGTGTGACCAAGTTTTCGGCATTTTCTTACAGCACACACACATACCCACACATATGTACATACACAGGCGATATGTGGCAAAAAGAAATTTCAACAAAAAACTGAAAAAACTGTGAAAAGCAAGTGGGAGAAGAAGAAGAAGAAGGAAGAAGAAAATACTACGTATAATAGGAGTAGGAGCTCTCGCACGCCATGTGCTGTTGTCCTGTGGCCTGTTTAACCGGACACTTGTCGCCCGGAATTTATGTGTGGACTGGGTGTGATTTATGTAACTTGTGGGCGTGGCATTAAGTACACTTTACGCTCAGCTCAAGCATCGATAAATTATTGAAACAATATTTGCTGTTGGCTTCTAAGTATCATAAATTAAGCAGCGCCGAAAATTTACATTTATGCTTTTACGGCACTCTAATGAACTGCTTGACTGCCATTTAAAGTTGTCCTTGTCCTTATTTCGGGCGCTGGCTAATTTGGTATAGGCAGAGAGCGAAAATTTAAAACAATTGCGTAAACTTTTTGTCTGGGTCTGGCAACGCCACTGCCGCCATTTTGCTTTGTTACGCTGTGCATATCCTGCGGGAGTCGTCTTCACATTTTTTTCCCCAGCACAAAAGCGCACGTGGCCTAAAGCAGCCCTTTTTTTTTTGCTTTTGGTTTAATATCAGAAATGATGGGAGTGTAGTGGCATGGGTTAGCCCAGAGGGTCTTCCATAGCCGGGAATTAAATAGGGGATTGTGTGTGTGTGTGTGTGTGAAATTTAGACAGCGTAAGTCAAGAGTGTTTTAAAGTCTATCGAGAATGTTCAAAATTTAAAGTCAAACGATATTTAATCGAATACAATTTGGCAGTGGGAGCTCGTTAAAAATCGCTTTACAATGCGCACATTTTTCTTACATTTCCCTTCTTCCATTTCCATTTCGCTTTCACATTTTTTTATTGTAATTTTTAATGCAAATATCAAGAAATATAAAAATACTTTTGACGTCATGGGTTTTGACTCTGGGCTTTTAATCATGCTCTCAATTCAGCAACAAAATATGCAGATGAGTCTCGCTTCATCATCATTTTTACGCAGCAATTTCATCTCATTATTTCCATTTCCATTTTTTTATTTTTTTGTTCGAGAATGCAAATTCCAAACAAAAGTAGTTTAGCATTTTTTGCGGCTCGTTTGAGGGATGTTCTGGCGCTGTCTGTCTCTGTGGTTTTCCCTTTTGCCTTGGGCCTTGGTCTGTCTGTCTGTCTGTCTATCTGTCTGACATTTAAATTCAATATGTTAATAAGCAAAGCTAACGGTACTCCTTGGTCACCAGGTGTTGTCTATTAACTTTTGTGTGGCACTGTTGGCTAAAGGGTAGCAGCAAGGTCAGTCAGACAGTTTTCAGCTCATTTTTTTGGGCTGAAATTCGTCTGTAAAGTCTCAAAGTTTTTAACTAATTCATGCATAGATTTTCATTTTCACTTAGCTTGGTCAAGAAATGTTATAAAATGCGCAGTTATATTGCAATAAGCTTTATGGGTTCTGCACCAAGAGAGCGTAAAGGGTGTAAATAATTGTTGTGTAAAGGTATTAAAAATGAGGCATAGAACTGACAGGCGAAGACTGAAAAGACTCTGCAAAATACTTACAATATATAAATGATACTATATCGCCCAATAGCAGTAGATATTAGATCATATATGTATTAGATAAAAATGTTTCAATTACTGGGTTAAAAAACATTTTAGTTATTCTCTTACTGTGTATAAGATTTTGCCTGAAAAAGGCAAAGAGGAACAGTTAGTGTGCTTATACAAATGAGCAGAAAAATGACTGAATATTCCTTGTATAATATTTAGAAATTTGTAAAGTGACTCTATGGACTGTACTTCTCGTGTATAAAGGGTGTGTTTGATTTGCGCATTAATAGGTATGCGAAGATATTGATATAGTGGCTACACTATAATAAGACACATACTCTAAAAAGTAGAAATAAAATATTTAAAATTATTTAAATAGTTAAACAAGCTTAGTGAATAATATACTTGTATATACTTTGCTCAAACCAAGTGCTATAGCTGTTAGCTTTTGACTCGGTATAAATACCTTAATTAAAGAAATGTTATGGATTATAAGCAATCTATGGGGAACTACTAGCGCAGCGCTCTGCTAATCCATGCATACATATGTATCTATACTCGTTTAAGTTGCCAAAATGCTTTTTTAGCACATAATTTTATGGTATTTTATAATTTAATTAAAATATTTGCTTATATCTAATTAAATTTATTTAATAATGAGCCATTTATTTTGTAATTATAAGCATATTATTTGGTTTA
This sequence comes from Liodrosophila aerea, assembly GCA_035045005.1. Lineage (NCBI taxonomy): Eukaryota > Metazoa > Arthropoda > Insecta > Diptera > Drosophilidae > Liodrosophila > Liodrosophila aerea. The sequence continues at coordinate 52,342 of JAWNNL010000289.1, forward strand.
GCTTTACACATTTTTTCTTCACAATTGTGATTTGCTGTGTTGCGTTGTTGTTGTTAATGCCATAATTGGCATGAACTCGCGGTTCATTGGAGCCTAATGCGTTTAATTAACAGGCTACATAAATTGAAACGTGATAAGCAGAAACAACAATTAGAGCAAAAACTACTACATAATAGAGTAATCATAGTTTTTTAGTTAAGCTCAACAGTGATAAAAAATAGACAAACAGAGCAGATTGACAATTGCTGCGTCTATGGAAAATTCTTTTAGTTTCTTTGTCCGACAACAAATTTCAAAGCAGTGCCACAGGCACTCAACTGTCATAAACTGCACTGCAAAAAATATCTAGTCCCAACTCCCCCGCACTCGCACTATCTTTCCTCCACAGTGTGCTAAAACAATAGCAAACATTTGTCAATACGACAATATAACACATAAAAATAAAAAATGTAAAAAACTATTGAAGCTTTGATGAAAAAAAGCACAACGGCTATTCAATAGCCATCCAGTGGGCCGTAGGCGTGGGCCTGGGCGTGGTCTTCGGGTGGGCAGCGGATATGGTCTTTGGCGGAAATCCGTTTAATTTGCAAAATGCCAACAATGCAACAGCAATAAATGTGACAAAAGCAAAAGGCACAGATTGAAAAGGCAAGTATTAGGTCGGCGGGAGTACTTGACGAACTGATACTCTTTACAGTTGGCAATTGAAATATAAAACAAAGCAGAAGCAGTCACTTATGCACACTGCTTGCTCAGTGTAGAAGAGAGGAAGTTAACGAAGGCTAAGCGTGCTTACACTCTGCATGCGTTGCTCTCTTTGTGCTGCACTGAAAGCATCAACCGCTAGGAGAACGTCAGCAAGAGAGCGTGGGTTTATGCTTGCATGAGTACGATCTGCAGCAGCTTCAGTTTAAGAGAGCAAGCCGTTACTCATTCCGTATAAGACTAAGGCTAGTCGCTTACTGCGTATAAGAACTGACTCTAAAAGGCAAAGAACAACAGTGAGTGTGTGAGTGTAATAGGATAAACCTGCTGGAGGTTCAGCTCAAGATAGCAGGCCATTACTCAGTGCATATAAGACTAAGGCTACTCGCTCACTGCGAATAAGAATAGACTGCAAAAGGCATAAAGCAGCAGTGAGTGTGTGAGTGTAATAGATTCGATCTGCTGGAGGTTCAGCTCAAGAGAGCAGGTCATAACTCAGTGCGTATAAGACTAAGGCCAGTCGCTCACTGCGTATAAGAATAGACTGCAAAAGGCATAAAGCATCCGTGAGTGTGTGAGTGTAATAGGTTCGATCTGCTGGAGGTTCAGCTCAAGAGAGCAGGCCATTGCTCAATGCGTATAAGACTAAGGTTAGTCGCTCACTGCGTATAAGAATTGACTGTAAAAGGCAAACAGCAACAGTGAGCCTGTGAGTGCGAGGTGCAGGCACTACTATCAGTATAAGCAGACGCATAAAAGTATAAGACTGTATCCCGTTATGTATAAAAGTGAAAAATACAGGGTACAGCAGTAAAGGTTTTGCATGCCAAGCTTTAACTACAGACTTTTTATAAGTATTGTTGTTGTACATATATTAAGCATAAATCAACAATATTTACATTAATTACTGTCACTAGCAGGAGGTAATTAACTAATTAAACTGTGGAATATATTCGCCTGATCCTGCTGCAAAAATAACTGTATAAAATTAGTGTATGCGAGTTTTTATTAGTCAAATTTCAATTCGCCTAGATGGGGCGATACTACTACGATGAATATTCTATAAAGTCATTGAACATTCAGCAATATTTTTTCATCTATAAAAATCAACAGAAATATACAAATTTTTTGTATTCGTTTTTTACTGCAATTCGTGTTATTTTTGCTGCTGCTGCTGTTGCTGCTACTGCTGTTTGCATTGTTTTTGCTGCGACTTTTTGCAAGCTGTTGGCAATTTTTAATGGCGACTGCAACTGGCGCCAGTCGACGCAGTTACGCCCACAGAAATGGAGGAGCTGCCCGTCAATGGGGCCACAGCGACCGCAACAACGGCGCGCGTAATGCCGCATTCACAGCGGGCAGGGGTAAGGGAAAGCGGGAAAGCTCTTGGCCAAACGAATGGCCGCAAGGATGGCAACCAGGCAGGCAGTTAGCTGGCTGAGTGTTGCATCTTGTTTAATTTGTATGCTCACGCACACACACACATACACGCACACACACACACACACACGCATACGCAGACAAAAGCTGCCAACCAGACAACCTTATATAATATTTCATTCTCATGTTTTTTGATACCCTCTGGTGTTGCATGGCGCCAAAGGGTGTAAGTGGAAATGGAAATGGTTAAACATAATTAAGCATAAATAAATCGGAGAATAGTATATAAATAATAGCTTAAATAATAACTATATAAATAAAATACATAAATATAATAAAATATAAATATATAATGTAAAATAAAATAATATATGTATAAATATATAAATTTTAAAAATATTACAAGAATTCATATTAATTCATAGTATTTCCACGATATCTCTTAGTCTCTTATAGCCATCAGTTTTTTAAGGGAGAGAGATCACCCCACACCCCCAGCATATAGCACAGAGGCGACATTTTCATGTTGTGTCTGCGTGTTGTTATTTCTGTGATTGTTCTTGTTGTTGCTGCTGCTGCTGTTGCTGCTGCTGCCTCTTGTTGTAGTTCTTTTTATTGTTATATAAATAAGCTATAAATTTCGTTGTGAAAGCAACAGCAAATGCATTAAATACATACATATGTATGTCTGTAGTTATATGTTTTATATGATATATACACATACGGAACTGCTGACGTTCGTTATACGTCGTTTGTTCTGTTTGTAGAGCTGTCTATAGGACAAGTAAAATGGAATTGTCCAACTCTGTTTATTAAGTTCAATTTTCAACAAAATGTAGCTAACTTGAAAGTGTATTAATTTAATAAGATTGTAATTTATTATAATAAAATAAAAATAAAAATAAAAATAAATAAAGAAATATACTATAATATAAATATAATAAAAAATAAATAGAAAATAAAAATAAATAAATTATAATATAATTAATAAAAATAAAAACAAAAAATTATAATAAATTAATATATAAAATTTAATACTATTAAGTTAATATAATTATATTTGTTTAAATATTGTTAATAAAAGTTTACTCTTTTACCTTAACTGAGATAATTTTATTTAACAATTTTGCTATTTCCATTTACGCTATATTAAAATTTTGTTAAAACTCTGAGTATCAATCTAATTTGTTTTGAACAAGAGTAATCATAAATTAATTTAATCCAATTAATAGTAAATGACTTGTCTCTGCTTTTTAGCTTTATTTATATTTATTTATTATTATTTGGAAAAGTTGCTTAACATATTTACTACTATATGTATTGAATAAATTAAATGCAATTAAATTAAATTTTTGTCATCTTTGAAAGCATTTCTGTTTAACACTATAAGTGTGATTCTGTTCCAACTTTCTGAATAAACTCTTACAAGTTCAGCATAATTATGTTTACCTTCATCCATTGCACATTATTACATAGCATAAACTGTACTTAGAGAAAATGTTCTAATAATTTCCATGGCTTATTTTTTAGCAATCAATTGAAATAACTAAAAGTTTTATCAAACGATTTTCCGCTGTGAAAATTGTAGCCCCAAGCTCTCTGACAAATCAATCTGGTATGGCAGTGGAATATATTTTAAATTTGCCATAAATTAATAAAACAAATTGTAGCTGCACACTCAATTTATACACTCACTCACACACACATACGTATATAGCCTGCCACACACCCACTCGCACACCTACGCACAGTCATGCATAAATCAAATGGTACAGCCCTGCTTTAGTCCGCGTAACGGTAACGCCAAAGCACACGCTGACCATTGAACCTGCTAAAGGACAACAACAGTCACGAGCTTTGGCTGTAAGCTGGAAAATCCCCCATATTAAATGTTCAACTCATGCCAACTCAATTTTATGCTTAATGACAATGCCGGAGAGACAGTTCAGTTCATGTGAGTTGGAGCAGCTAATCCTAAATTTATACAGGGCACAACAAGCGTATGGGACCCTGTCCATTCGTTGAAGGCATGCAGCTGCATAAAAGCTTTCCTTTTGTTGCATAAGCCATGTCCTGTTGCCTCTCCTCTGCTCAACGTGCAACACGTGGCAGCCCCTGGCACGCTATCGTGTGAATCTGTCGGAAAGCCCGCTAATAAAGGTAATTTTACACATTTCTCCAACTCCTAGTCATACTCCTGCTCCTGCCCCTCCTCCTACTCCCTCTCCTCCTCCTCCTTCTATGGCTGCAACATTTCAATGTCACTTGGCTGACAAGTTTGTGGGCGTGATTTGCATACAGAGTTAGCCTGACTCTGGCGTGAGTTGTGGTGTTGGCTCTCTGCTTTTGTTGGCTTTGACATTTTTCTAATTGCATGCACACACACACACCCATACACTCACACTCTGTTGCTTATTTATGCATGTAGATATGTGCGCACACGTGCTTTGGCGCACACACGTGTCGCTTCATTAAAAGCGAGTTGTCTATCAAATCAGCTTTTAGCTAGAGAGGAGAAAACGATACGATAGGCAAGACAGCGCGATGTATTTTGAACGATATATTTGTAGATGCGAGTTGCCTCATAGCCTAACTAGCAATGGTTTCATAACGATATCTTAAAATATATGTATTTTATACCTCAAGTAAATAAGTATATGTGCATATCTTAAAAGATATGTTATAGTATCAGAAATAAACGATATGGCATTAAAAATAGTAAGAAAGTCTATAGAGTCTATAACAGTCTGAAAGTCTATTTTAATTTATGCTTTAGCTTTTTCCTTACTTTATTTTAAGGATGTTTAAAATCCTTCCTAAAACATACAACGATATATGAATATATGTTGATAGTAATGCGATGGTCGATTCTTATTTATCTTATCTTAAGTATAATAATTTATACCCCATAGAAACGCATATTCACAAACACCTCTTTCCCTTTACCGACATAAACCAGCACATCTCTAAAACCCCAACCCAAGTCTCACTTTTCACCTCTTTTTTTGTATGCTTGCATCGCTTTTATTATGTTATTTGTATGACTTATCAGTAAATCTGCCTCATCTTATCGCATTCATTTACAGAGTGAAAAAAACGCCCACTGGACTATTCAAGAGTTTTTCATTAGGGTAATACTTTTAAATCAATTAGCGACATTTGTAAATTATTATTTGTTCTGTAAATATTTCCAGTGATGCAAATTAATTTGCCCTTTGGCTTTCAATTCAAATGTTGCATTTTTTTTGTAATAATAATTATAAAATGTCTCTGGCAGTTCAGTGTTAATTATATGATTTCATATTGTGTTTGTTTAATCAGCTTGTAAATTTCGTTGTAATATTTTATACAAATCATTGTAAAATGTCATTTAAATATGATAATCCCCACACAGGATCAAAAATAAATCCCGTTATGCAAGACTATTGTCAACATAACTGACATTTTTCGCAGATATTTAAATTTTATGATTGCCATTTACAAGTACGAGTACTCCGCTGGTATTAACCCCAATTGCCAAACTACTAGTATATGTGTGGTGTATTTTTTTCACCATAGTGCTATAGTCGGGTGTGCCTAGCCATGTATGTGAGAAGGGTTGGATAACATGACGCTAGATGGCGTCAGTCCAGTACATAATTCAACAAGAATATCAGACTTGTTAATACTAGTAACTAGCTAATTATTAAAAGTATAAATATAGTTACCTTTCACATTTACCAGATCTATCAATTTACTATCAAACCTTTTCACAAACAGAGCATACCCTTCATGTAACATGTAAAAAACTAAAAAAAAAACCTGTATAAATTCAGTTTAATTTTTTCTTCTGCTATTCATGTTAATTTGCTGGCAATGGATTGAATTGAACAAATAAAAACTATGTATATGTATATAGTATTATGTATATGCAACGCTTTTGATGGCATTCCGTCTCCCACCCACTGTCTGGCACATAACTGCCGCTAGTGGTGCAGTGGTGCAAGTTTATTGCATAAATGTGGTGATTTAATTAATATGCTTAATGAGTTGCAATTAAACACGCATAAATAGCCAACAACAACAAATTAAAATAAAATAAATATCAGAGGGGGGAAAACATCACAAATATAAACAAACGGAAATTAGTAAAAATTTGTTGCAAATTAAGACTATAAATAATCCAAAAGGCAACAATTTTGAGGCGTATAATTAAATCGAATGAAATATGAAAGCAAATAAATCAACGCGACTCAGTCAAAGTCTATATAGAGAAATAAATCAATATATAATATCATATAATAAGCATTTGCTTAGCATCCCAAAAGGATACATTTTTTATTAATTTCAAATTGCCTGAACTTAGCTTTCAGCTTGCAGCCTGTTATGCCAGCTTAGCTAAGGTTTACAGGGCATTGCATATACCAACAATAACCTAATGAGCTAAATATAATGGAATTTTTTAATTAAACTGAATTATTACAGCTTATACACATTTTTTGTGTCAAAAGCTAAATACAAACAGAAGAATTTAGGCATAAACATATATATAAATTTTTTATGCATTGGTATACAATGGTAGCTTTAATCATAGATGAAGAAAATATAAGTGTATTTAATTTATAATCTCTAAACTCGGACATAAATTCACCTCTGAAATATAAAACAGATTTACAAGTAGTACACAATAAATTCTAGACGTTGTGCAGTATAATGGAGATTTGGATCAGTATTCAAGTAGCCTATGGCATTCTGCATCTGTGCTGTTAATTGAAACAGAATCTTTAAACAATTCGAAAAACAATTTACTGCATTAGTCTGTATCTTGGATTATTTATCATTTAATTTGTAAATTAATAGCTATTTATAAAACTTTTTAAACCATTATTTTAATTAAATTTGTTAAAAATTCTTTAAGAAAATAGTGCAATTGAAGTAACTTTAAAGTGAGTAACCCCTTAACTTGGCAAACAACTTTATCTTCGGGGTTGTTTTATTTTTCTGTTGACTAGCTCAAGTCGTTTTTGCATATGGCAATCAACGAAATTGATTAGACTCGCATTGGCAATAGCGTCTGCACCAGGGGCACAAAAGCACAGCAGAGCAGAGCAGAGCCACAGGAGCCAGGATTTGCTATACGATTCCAACTGGACACGAGTGCATCCAATTGGCAAAATTGCCGCTCCCATAGGACATTTGCTGCTATCTTCTCTACGGATTTACGGGGTAGTAAGAGACGCAACAAACAACAGGAGCAACAAAAAAATTGCAAGCGAAATAAACTGAGGGAAAACTGAAACTGAAACCGAAGCTCAAAAACCAAAACTATGCAGCCGTTTGTACCGCAAAAGCCTTTCTCTAGCCCAAACGAGAATGTTTTCATTTTTTTCGGGTTTATTTTTGAATTGGGCAACCCATTGGGTACTCTGTGGCACATCATCAATATGAAACAGGGGACGTGCATAATCGGGCGGATGGTGCCCAGTGTGCGATGCGATTCGATTCGATTCGATGCAATGCGATGCATTTATGCGTTGTTCTAGGAAATCCCGTCCAGACAGGAATTTGAAAATTCTATGGCATGCGATATACACAGTCGGAGCGGAATTGGGACTACTGCAAATCTAAATCCAGCAGAGTCTATTGCCAGAGTTGTTTTGCTTAGTTAGCGTCGCTGGCCAAAATAATAAAATGCAACAACTGCTAGCGTTGGGATAATAAAAAACAAGACTAGAGATTATACTTGATTGGGAGCCACCAGCTGAATAGACGGTGTGAGAATGAAAGCTATGCATATTTATAATGCTGAAGTTAAAGTAGCTTAGATTACGTAATACCTAAACACCTTAGGGCATAAGATCTATAGGGTTTTTTTCTGAGCTAGGTCTACTTTCACAACGTTTCCTAAAGTATGAATAGTTTTGGTAAAGAATGTCTACATGAATTATCTTTTTAAGTATTATAAAATAAGCTTTGTTAATATACAAACTAAGAGTGTTAGCCACTGGGCCATGGACTCGACTAACACATATAAAATTATTTTACTGTTTGAATTGAAGATTTATACTCGTTCGATACATTAAATAAAGTGTTTATACCATAAAGTAAATTATGTAAAACCCATTAAAAGATTACCATATATAAACATAATAATTCTACATATAATATATGGATAAAAGCTGTCTGTTATGTTACTAGACTTAATGAAATTAACTAAATGCTGGGGCCTACCGTTCGATAGTTATTTAACGATAGAAGTTAAATAAGTATTTTGCTTTGCACCGTTAATATAATTAGATATTTTATTGGATATTGGACTGAGAGCAGGCTACTCAGAGGTCACTGAGAAAAAATTCGACGCTATTGCTCTCCAATGGTTGGCATTAGTTCACTTAAAGATCTGCCTTAAGGTTGTCTATCTCCAAGACTGTTTAGCTTTCTGCACTTAATATTTCTAATACTTTTAGGATCTGGAAAAAGTTATAAAGTCCACTACAATAGGCTGAGAAACATGAATTTTTGCTGTGCCTAAAAGTTAAACTATAAATCATGTTAAGCTTACTTTTATTCGGTTTTATTAATAAACTGAATTTAAGTATTACCTTGTGAGTGTTATGATTTATTTACAGTATTTATTCATACGGAAAACCACATTAATTTTTTAGTTGTTGCTTCCCTCTAAGCGGAGGATGTCATGCTGGATATAAATCATTTGAGGCATAATTATTATTTAATAGAGCACTTCGGATTCAGATGAGATACATAAACTGACACGCAGACAAGCAGTTGAGCACAAAAATCAAGTCATTCAACACATTTGAGCTCATTAAATGGCTTACATGGCGACATAAGGTCCTAACACAACCACACCCAAGCCCAACTAACCCCCAACAGTGTGTGTGTGTGTGTGTGTGTGTGTGTGCGTGTGTATGTGTGAGTGTGTGTGTTTTCATTAATTAATGCAGCAAATATTATGTGCTTTCACACACATACTCGCACACACCCTCTACACACACTCAGGGGGAAAAACGTGCCCAACACTGTGTGTTTATATTTATGCGCAAATCCTTGGACTGCGATTCCCACTTGTCAGTGTACAAGTTGATCCGTGTAAGGACAATGGAAGCCCACGCAACTGTCAATTAATTTGACACTCGTTGGACAGCAGGATAATTTGTCTTTGGCAGTCCATGTCAAAATGATATTTAAACAAACAGTAATCAGATACATATCTATCTGTATTATTCGAGTCTATAATAAGTACAATATTATGTAGTTAATTATGCAAAATGTGAACTCTAAACGCAAACTGTGACACCTGCGGGCCAATTACATGGATTACCTGACTAGAGTTCTACATGCATACATACATATATTATGACAACTTTTTCTGTAAATTGCGTGGGGATTGGGAGTGGGAGTGGAGAGGAAAAAGTTGAAATGAAATTGCCCTGGAGGGCACGTTGTCGGAAACATGCTAATGAAATCACTTTCAGAGCGAGCTCCCTCTGTTCCGTCTTAACCTTCAACTGTTTGAAAGACACTCGCTAATTAGCACGTACATACGTATTGCTCAAGGTTATACACGGATGAAAAGCAGCGGAAAGTGAAGGTGCAGAGGACTTGAAAGAATGTTTGCTAATAATTTCAGTTAACCTACTAAAACTAATGTCGCTTATGATACTACTACAGCCATAAATATAAACTTGAATTTCTCTGTTACACTAATGCAGTTCACCCTTTCTTAAGCTGCTTGTGCTTCTTGTTGCTTGTAAACTTATTTTTGTCAAGCATTTTACTGTGATTGCATTAATTAAGTGCTTCAGCAGGGGCTTAGCCCTGCCACATAACAAACTCTAGTCCCCCGACTCTCCTTCTTTTTTCTAGAGAAAGGTTTGTAACATTTCGCATTTTGTTAAAGTTAGGGAAAAGTTGCTAAAACTTAACATGCCACGATTTGACTACTGTAACTTTTGTCAGTACAACAGTACAGACAAACATAGTCATGGCAGTCAGATAGTCAGAGTGAGACATTTGGACAGTTGGACAGTCAGACAATCAGACAGTAAGGGCAACCCCAAGACCAAGACCAAGACCGTACTGTGTGTACCATTGCCACCCTGTTGGCATTATGTCAGCTGCAAGTTGGTGTCTCCCTTTTCTCCAACTTCAACTTCAACTCGCTCTCTTTAAGTCGGAAAGTCGTCTTTCATCTTGGTATTTTCTCTTCTATCTTGTCCAAATTGAATTAATATTTAAGTTCAAAGGGACGATAGCATTTACAAGATATAAGAATAAGTTTATTCATCAGTTTTATCATTGCATATAGATGCCATAGGGCAAGTCGATCTATTTTGGGGGTAGTAAAATACCTTTCATAAGGATATTCGAAATATAGCTTTATAAGGAAGATTGAGAGTTTAAAATATTGTTATAGAGTAAGTGTTAATAGGTGTACATAGATATATAGATATATATATTGATCAATCAATGTGGAGTTAATCATATGTATTATGACCTGATCGAATTTAGAGGCCTATTAAGTTGGTGAAGTTGAAAATATTATAGAATAGGCAGAAGGAGGCTAAGCTAAGCTATACATAGTTTGTAATCTTGTGATATTGAACATAATTTCTACTGTACTACTACTATACTACTACTACTATACTACTACTAACTATTCTACTATTATTCTACTATTATTCTACTATTATACTGCTACTATACTACTACTATACTACTACTACTGCTACTACGACTACTCTTATACTACTACTATTCCTATTGTTTTCCTATTCATAACTCTTGCCTCAACTGATTAACACCTAGCTGCAGCTTATTCCATGCACTTTTCTTCCCAATACTACTATTATTCTACTATTATACTACTACTGTACTACTGTCATACCACTACTATACTACTAGTATACTACTACTATACTACTAGTATACTACTACTATACTACTAGTATACTACTACTATACAACTAGTATACTACTACTACTACTACTACTATACTACTACTATACTACTACTATACTACTACTACTACTCTTATACTACTACTATTCCTATTGTTTTCCTATTCATAACTCTTGCCTCAACTGATTAACTCCTAGCTGCAGCTTATTCCATGCACTTTTCTTCCCAATACAAAAGTCGATCAATGGAATGGAAAAGAATTGCAATACACTCTCGCTCTTAGCCAAGTTCTCTTCTGTTAGCTGCTTGTGTCTTGGCTAATGCTGACAAACTGCAGCTTTTGCACAAAATTGTTTCAGAAATTTATTATTGGCTTAAGCATAGCATACTCAATGGTGGTTTGGCGCCATGTGGGCGTGGCAACTGCCGTGTGCTGAGTGCACTTGCTGTTGCTGCTGAATGGCGTGAGTTACGAGTATATGGCCAGAGTTGCACTGAGGTGAAACCTGTGTGTGTGTGTGTGTGTGTGTGTGAGTGTGTGTTTATCTATGTGTGTGTGAATGGCGCTCAAAGGCAGCGAACAGAGTAAAGAACACAGAAAACAGAACACAGAGTACAGAGTGTCTGCAGAGTCTGCATATAGTAGTAGTACGTGTCTGGTGAAACTCTATGGTTGAAAGGACACGCAGCTGGTAAAGTGTTGGCGCCATTTTTCCTTTGACTTTTTCCCCCTTTCCAATGAAAAGCACAAAATGTATCAGCAAACATTTGTTGCCTTTAAGCTATATATTTAAGCAAAGTTATGCTTGAGCCAAAGCCAAGAGTTAAAGCTGCTGCAATTGCATTCACTCAATGCATGTTGGGTATACACCATACGGTATGCATAGCGAGTGCCATGGAAATGCAGTACATTTCAGTTATATGCTGTGCTTTATGCCATTTGATGTTGGAAAACATTTTAAACAGCATGGCATACATTTTTAAGCAGACGTTATAGTTCAACATTTTTCCAATTTGATGCTGAACATTATAGTAGAGCTCTTGATATTAGCAAGCCAATATTATATAATAAATGTATTCATTTATAAAAAAACGTAATAAAAGACATAATATACAATTTGTGTGAATATCCTTGTGTCCATCATCTGCCAGTTCCATCAAACATTTAGCATATTTATCGAAATATATCGCCAATATCGAAATTTTAAATTGCAATTTATATTGGAAAATTAGTCGTTATATAAACTACTGTTTTATTATATCTATTTCGTATTATCTCAAAATAACTAATCTCATATGAATTGCTATTGAATTTTTGACATTTTATATCCCACTATTTCAGCATCAACTATCTTATACATGTACATACATCAGCTTCTGCATTACAAGCCTTCACACATGGTAATCGAGATAGTTCGCAGTTTTAGAAATTATTCTTTCAAGAAGAAATAAGTTGAAATAACACTCTACTTCTCCTAATTATTTACATATTCTTAGTTCGACCATTTCAGTATGGAATGAATTAAATTCCAAATATTTCTTATAATATATATTTCTTATTCAACCCTTGTGAAAGTGGAATATATAGCCACGTAATTTGTGAATATGAGTGACACATGAATGTATATAAAATAAAGTTTATCGTGTACATTACATACACATCATTTAATTGCAATAATCACCAAGCAACTGTAAAAGTTCGAGCCAAAGACTTGCAGCCAGTGCAACCACTTGTAAAGTCTTAGTGGTTTTTCCACTGTGCTTACATTCAATTTTGTTATTATTTATTTTATTAACGCAAATATGACAAACACTTGTGACCAGTGAGAGAGGAGAGTGATAGGAGAGGGGGAGAGGGTAAATGATTAAAAGTGATGCTGACGTTGCCCACAAGCTGTTGCCGCAAAACAATTTGACAAAAGTTTGTACTAACGTTTTTCAGTAGGGCTAAAAGAGAGTCGCAAGCAAGTGCCAGAATACGCTTGACTGTCGAACGAGTTGTTGAGATTTTGTGAATGTGTGTGTGAGTATATATATCTACATATATATGTTTATGTATGTATGGTATGTATGTGTATGTGTGTGGAGACATTGTCAGCTGGCGTCTGGCATTTTGTGGCGCTGCACATGCTGCTGCTGGTCAAAAGTGCAGCAGCTGAAGCATGTGTATATATAGAATGTATGTATGTATGAATGTATATGTATGTATGTATGTATGTGCATGTATTGTGTGTGTGCCATTGGCGTCGGAGCCAACTATTTTGTGAAAAGCGTATAATAATTTTCACAGGATATGAAAAAACTTTGTAGTTGCGTTTCCGTTACTGCCTCGGACCAGCAACCTGCAGCACAGCATGTGTGTGTGTGTATATTTGTGTGTGTCTGTGCGTACCCTGCGGCACACCATTTGAATGTGCTGTTGTTGTAGTAATTGGACAAGTCAGTGGCTAAAGTGGCGGCAGCAGCCACTGCAACAACTACAACTACAACAATGACACTGTCACTGCACTTATTAACGCGCGTGTGTGTGTGTGTGTGTGTGTGTGTGTGTGTGTGTATACACACGTATGTATGTATATACTGTATTGTAGTCTGCTGCTAACTGCTCGTATTTTGCTAATTGCAATTGTTGTTGCTCTTGTTACTTGTCTCGTTTAATATGTTGTCGCATTGTCTCTCTTTATGTTGCTTCTCCCATGTTAAATTATCAAATTGCCTTTTTAATTAAAATCATGAATTTCAGTTAATTTAATTTTAACGTATAAATGCAGACAGCAACAGACATGCAACACAATTTCCACTTTCCACATAATGGCTTTTTGGCAAAGGTTATTGAGCTGCATAGAAATGTTATAGTAGAAAACTGTAGACCTTTATAGTATTCATTCGGATTATTATTTATTAAATTTGTAAGGATTTTTTTATTTGTAAAGATAAAACACATAGTTATTAAGAAATAACACTATCATTTTTTTTGAGTTGAAAAATAGAATAAAAATTTATAAAATTAATAATTTACTCTATAGAAGAAATATTTTAGTTTTGAAAATAGTTAATTTATATTACAAACAGTTTTTTAAAATTGAAGAAAATAATAAAAAATTTGTAAAAATGTTAATTAGCTCCAAAAGAAAAATATTTTAATTTTAATTTTTATATTAACATTAATTAAGTAGTACAAAAAATACACAACATACATACACTTGAATTTATAAGTAGAGATTCTTGCAGGGTTAGAAAAAATGTTTTAATAATAATTAATAAATAATAAAATAAATAATAAGAATATTGAAATTGAACAAGTATTAAGCGAAGCAAATGAAACCCTTTTAATTGAATGCTGAATAAAATATTGTTTAAATTATTCCAGAGTTTGACTACACCTCCCAAAGTTACTTATGGAACAGTACACATAGATAGCAAATTTCCAGCTCTATATACATACGTTCACATATATTTTTAAGCCACATTTACTATCAGTATATATATACATATGTTATATCTGTATAAATCGGTACATTCCACACACGATGTATACATAATACTCATAACGTAGCAATTAGTCAGCCCTTCACTTCTGCTTTCATAGTACTAATCATACATTCTGTTTCCTTCTTTACAGGTAAGTGTGGTCCATTCCATTCCATTCCATTCCATTCCGGTATGCAAACACTCAACTGCCGTTTGTAAGTAAGAACAATCTTTCAGTCTGGGCGAAATGTGAAATGTGAAACTGTGAAATGAAAAGTAGAAAACTAAAGGAAATATGGGTCTGCCTCACTTTGTCCTTCAATTGAGGGTGCACACACTTGACTCCTTTCGGTCCTTTGCAGACAGTTTTTTCTAAGGGATGGGTGGTGGGTGGCATGAACTTTACTATTTTTTGAAAATGCATTTAATTTCATTCCATTTTGTCGCATTTTACTACTCTCACACAGTCTCGCTCTCTTACTACCGACGGCCAAAGTTATAAAACTTCATTTGCAAAAGTGCTGCGTCACTGCGAGAGAAGAGAGAGGCGGTGGGCGGTGGGCGGGGCAGTGTCATCGTGTGAGTCAATGGCACGAGTTAGACAAGTCATCAAATAAATCCCTTTTAGGTATAAAGTTCTTTACTTACTCTTCTTCTTTTTTGTTTTTTTGGTGTGTCATGTCCTTTGGAGTCACTCTGCTCTCGCTTTGTCGCTGTTTCCTTACATTTCTTTGCTCTACTTCAAATGTTTGGCCAGGGAATTTCGCTTTGTTTGCCAAACGCCTTGGACAACGAGACGATTGCAGCAACTGAGAAGCTTGCTCTGTCTCTTGATTAGCTGCAAATACAGCAGCAGAGCAGCAGTGTTTAAATTGTTGAATAATCATATCATGGCATCTCTTCGCCCACTTCACACTCTTTCTCTACCCCTGTATCTCTCTTCCTTCCTTCCATCCGCTCCTGCAGTGCGTCATCAATCATGACATTAGAACCGATTGAGTAAACACTACCAATTTGTCATAGTTAAAAATCTTCGAGTCTAGTTAATACTGCCTGCAGTGACATTTAATTGCCGTTTTGGACCAGTTTGTATATACACTGAGAAAAAATATGCATATAATTTAGAATCATACTTCTTCAATATTATTAAGAACCAAGCAGAAGAGTCGAAGGCAGTCGACTGAATAAGCTCAGCCCAAGAACATTATCTGTTGCCTGGTACAAATCTGTACAAAACTATTATACCCCTTTTGGTTTTAAGGTACAGTAAATACGAATATTGTAAAGAAATAAGCGGGAGAGTCGAAGGTACTCGACTGGATAAAATCAGCTCAAGAACATTGCTTGTTGCCTGGTATAAACAAATCTGTACAAAACTAATATACCCCTTACGTTTTTTTAGGTACAGTCAATACGAATTCGTATTACTCTAGCTTACACAGCCAAAATCGATAGAGTTATAGTTACAAAAATCGTATATACCCGCTGGTATTTTCTAAGTACGGGCAAAATGTATTGATATTATACCATTTCATATGCCCTTTTAAGGTATCTAATTCATATCGAAAAATGTTTTATTACTATTGACATATACCACGCCCCCATTTTCCCGCACTAGTTGCACAATTCTATTATACACCTTATAATATTCAAGTACAGCCAACATTTAGACTTTGTTTATGTAAATATTTTAATCTCGAAGCTCACATACCCCTTTTACATCACCATACAGGCTCAAATAATTAGGATTCTAGTGAAATGTTTAATGGAATCTTTCAACTATGCCTTTGCCTGTTTCGTATTGTCCGCATAATCAGCCCATTTGGCCATGGCTTAGTCAGGGAGACCAGGGAGGCCTGCACTGCAGTGAGTGCACTCATTTGCCTGTAACATTTTATTCGAACGGATATTTGTTGAGCAAACTCAATTGATTTAGCAGACATTGCAACACGACATGACGCTCTTTCCATGTAGCTCAAGGTGCTGCCACACACGGAGTGAGTTGGCAGTTGGCATTGAGGTTAGTATTTGGGGCTGGTGCTGGTGTTTGTTGCTTCATGGCTCATAAGCCACAGAATGCATTTCTAGCAATTTCCTTTATCCGAGCTGTTTGCCGTTGGCCCATTTTTATGCCACATGCTGCATACTTTACGGCGCCGCCTGTGCATCATCATCGTCATCTTGGCCCAAGCCCAGGCCAGGCCAGGCCAAGGCAAAGAGAGAGGTTGGCACTTCATCTGTTTAGTTTTTGTAGCCGCAGCCTTGACTTGAGCTTTATCCAGGAAATCATTGCACCCAACAGCGGATATATCCATGACTCACTCTGTACCCCACTCTGCCCCTCTGCCCCTCTGCCCCTACCACTCGCTCTCTGTTTCAGCTGTCTGCGGCACTTCAGTTGCCGCTTAAGTTGCACAAAATGTAATACATTTGATTGCACTCATGTTCAAGCTCTGTTGCCAAAGTGGCTGCCTCAACGAAAAGAATAAAGTGAATCGGATGCAAGACGAACATGCATGCATCTCTCCCCCCCTTCTCCTCGACTGTCTGTCTGTCTTCCTTCTCTTCTTTATTCGCCTGCCAAACCCAATTCGGACCTGTTCTTTGCCCAGGGTTAGTAGCAGTTGCCATGCTTCCGGCCCGTCAGGTTTGCGTGTTCTCGATTCCTGCGGCTGTTGCTGCTGCCGGATTGAAGTGACTGTGTGTGTGTGTGTGTGGGTGTGAGTGTGTGTACTCATGTGTGTAGCTTATATGAGCTTGAAAATGCTACAAATTGATAGATCCGCTAACAGATTGCAACAACTGCAACAAACTTGATATTATGCGCTGCTCTCTTTATGTGAACATTCACCATGCCGAAAGTATGAACAGTGAACAGCTCAACACTCAATCTAGCATAGGACTATAAGCCAGTCAAATATGATTTCGAGTTGCCTTCTTTTTAGTTACTACTATTAGGTCAAACACTCCACACTAAAGAACTGCAAATATCTAAGTTTTTATATTGAAGTAAAACTTATCAACATATTCTAGTTATAGGTGGATAATAAAAAAGGTTTTTATATACGACTTTAGCGAATTTTGTTTCACTTTGTTATAATTCGATTTAGTTGAAGACGGTAAACCAGAAAGTCTACGTGTACTTAGTTTAGTTAAAGCTACTGCTAGGCTTTTAATGAGCAACTGGCTCTATTTTATTGATCCAAACGCTTAGCAAAAGTTTAAAGTAAAGTAAAGTATCTTCGACAGCCAACCAAGTAGTCACTGAAATGATGTAAACAAAACGGTGATGTTGCAACGAGAATTTAAGCTGAAATTAGGTAAGGTTAACATGGGCATTTACTTCAAATTTTCTGATATGTTTAATATACTACATGCTCAAGAGATTATAAAGGTAACCAGGCTTCTTCCCAATTTTGAATTAGTTCAATCGATTTACATACGTTTTGGAAAAAATGTGCTTTCGAATATCGCTTCATGGTTTCACTTTGAAATAGATTAGCTTTGTGTGTTGAACAATAATCTTTTCATTTCTCGAATTAGGAACGTAAATTGATAGAAATCGAAATGGAAAGAGACCTGATTGTGTCTATATTTTGGTATTCTGTTTATGCCTCTTTGGGCTATAGTTCCACAATAGATACTAGAACTTTTTGTTATGCCTTAATGCAGCTTCTTCCTTAAGGAATTGAGTAAGCTCACTTATGCCAACTCTATGCTATGCCTATGCTCTAGTAAAACTAACTGTTAAGACGTAGTAGCGGTAGCGGTTTATTAGCGTACATTAATAACCATTACGATCTACTGCTGCTGCTGCTGCTGCTGCACATCATTCACAATTAAAGCACATTAGACGCGTCCATCAGGTTCAATCAAAACTGACATGCCAAGTGCCAAATGGCCAAGTGCAGCACACAGCCTAAACGACAAAAATGCCGCGTTTTAGCGAAAACTGACACGACCCACCCCACCACTCAGCACCCCCTCCCCTTAACTAGTAGCATGCCTGTAATGGTCTATAACTGACAGCGGGCAGTTGGCAGTTAGCATCATTAGGCCATGGCAAAGGCTCGAGCACTTCCGCTTGGCGACAGCAGGAAGGAAGGGAGGGTTGGTGGGGAGGGGAAGGGAGGGTTAAAGGGAAGCGAGCTGTACTCACTTATACACTGACATGCTAATAGCTTTGAACTTTTCACAAATTACAGGGCATCGAGCAGAGACCCGCAGCAGTAGTAGTAGTAGAGGCAATGGGCATCAGTGGAGTTCTACGAGTTGTGTGTTGCATCCACCTCGCGTTGCGCGTTGCACATTGCCTCGTTGCCGTGCTGCTGCACTGTTAATTACCGTTATTGAACTTGTTTGATTGGCACAAGTTGAAAAGTTGCCGAGAGCTGACCGCACGCTTGTTTGTGCCAGTTGCTGGTTGTAAGTTGAGTGTGAGTGTGAGTGTGAGTGTGGATGTGAGTGCCACTATGAGTGCCCACTATGAGTATTGAGTAGTACAGGTTGTTGTACGCACACTCAGACACACACTGGCACACACACGCAAATAAATATGAATCATATAGCGAGTTCAATCTGATGCTGAACTGCAATTAAGCAGCGAGTTGTTTGCTTTGCATTTACACAACTTTTATACACATGCATTACATGTGTGTATGAGTGTGTGTACCTTTTGCTATAATTGTATTAAATTTCCAAAGTTGAAAATGCCGAGTGAATGGACTCTGGCATTCGCTTTCCACTCTCACATGTCGAGTGCCTTTTGCTCAGACTTTATTCATAATCCCCACACGCTTAATGGCTGTGATGTGTGTGTGTGTGTGTGTGTGTGAGAGAGTATATATGTATGTCTGTCTGTGTGTGCGTGGTGCATGTACTTGTCGGTTCCAACGCAATCAATGGCCAACAATTGGCTGGCGTTGGCCAAAACAAGCCAAACAGCGCAGCCAAAACAAAGCCACACAAAATGGTGCCAGCAAATGGCAGCAACACTGCTTATTCTACTAGTTGTTTGTGTAGTCTTTGTCATAGTAGTAGTTGTTGTTGTTGTTTTTCCTGTTGTTCTAGCTTTTTCCCTCATGTCAAAATGTCGTCGATATATGCAATATACACTGAGGAAAACAATCCATTTAAAAAGAAGAAAGAAAAATAAATTTAAACGTCAACTGAAAACTGAAATTTTTACTTCACCTAATTGGAATTTTCTTCTCGATGCTGAAGCCTAGAATATATGGTTTGAATTGAGAAATACACATCTTGGTGCTTTTTGCATTAAGTTTATTCATTTGGGAAATATATGTACCAGATAAATGGAGGTATGGCATGAACCACAGCTATTCGGATGCTGCTTTCCACTCCTAATGTTTCCAGTCATCCCAACTTCAAAGTATAACAACGTTTGTTGCATCCGACTATAGCCTGTGTTTATTTTTAGACATCGTACTTTTTGCAGTCGACAAAAAAGTAAGATATGGAAATTATAATGAAAATTAAAAGAAAATTATTTTCAAAATTTAAAAGTGAATTATAAATATCCACACCTGATGCAAATTATGCTTTGTTATGCTAAGCAGCCTGCCTATATACCCTATACTCTACCAAAAGGTATCTGAGAGACTTGCCTTGTTCTCATTTCTTATCTGCTCGTACTAGTTTACAGCTTTCAATACTAAAAGAAGTCAAAGCGTGTATATTGCTCACCCCGCATTAGACATTACTGACTCCCCTGCCCACACTTCGTCTATCTTTTTTCGATACGAACTGGAAAGTTTAGTCACACTTTTTAAGTTTGCCGTAGCATGGGGATTTATGTGAGCTAAAAGTGCTTTGCAGCACAGTGCTCTCGCTTGGGTATAAACTTGGCTATAAACTTTCGACTCACCCACACACACACACACTCACACATACTATATACAAGTGGGAAAATTCCTTGAAGCGTGTGTGATCAGTGTTAAGTCTCAAGTAATACACGTAAATTATACCAATTTAATTTAAGTTTTTCCAGCTGCTAATACTTTAAGTAACTTGAATCTAGTACTTCATAACAGAGACTACTGCAATTGTAGACAACATTTTAATGGCACTTTTACGAGTCTTACCATGGGCCACTCCCCAACGCAGAGTGGGCGTTACTTAAGTCCATAAAATAGGTAACGTTTAAGTACCATAAAAGCAGAAAATCAAGCACTGCCACTCAGATTTGAGTTATGTGCCATTATCGATTGCCCCACGGCAAGAGATGACATTTTGGCCAGAATGTAGCTAGAGCATTACGCTGAAATTTTAGCTTTAAAACGCTTAGCTGCAACTTCAGCATTGTCTGCTTTATTAAATTTACAGTGGCCAGTCTGGATGTCAGTCAGTCTGCCAGTCAGTCAGTCTGTCTGTCATCCAATTGTAGTACATTTCTCTCCCCACTCCCTGTGCGTAAATTTTTATTTTAGCTCGCACGAATTCGATTTCATTTTAGTCTATTTTTAGACCCTGTACTTTAAAAAAGTACAAAAGGGTCTATTAAGTTTGTGCAA
Organism: Liodrosophila aerea; assembly: GCA_035045005.1. NCBI lineage: Eukaryota > Metazoa > Arthropoda > Insecta > Diptera > Drosophilidae > Liodrosophila > Liodrosophila aerea. The sequence continues at coordinate 73,330 of JAWNNL010000289.1, forward strand.
ATGACATTTGTGTGTAACAGGCAGAAGGAGGCGTGGCAGACCCCATAAAGTATATATATTCTTGATCAGGACGACGAGCTGAGTCGATATAGCCCTGTCTGTCTGTCCGTCTGTCTGTCCGTCTGTCCGTCTGTCCGTCTGTCCGTCCGTCTGTATGAACACCTAGATCTCGGAAACTATTAGAGCTAGAGACTTCATTTTTTTTTTGTTAGGTTTGTGTATTACATAAGCAGGTCAAGTTTGTTTCAAATGTTTGAAAAGTCATCCCCCTCCCCCTCAAATTTACAAAAATGTTCTTAGTATATACAGTTTTAGAGTCACTGGATTCATTTTTCGCAGGATTAAAGCTTTAGATGCTTTGCATGTTTGGTGCAAGTTGCAGCCCAATCGGATAAGAAACACAGGAGATATTGGACAAACAATTTTCAGTACTAGGCATTTGGGTTGGGGAGGGGGGAAGCCACACTGTACGCGGCTACTAGGGCGTATGCGTAATTTTTGATTGTGAGTTTGAATTTCTGTATGAGTATTGCTGATTGTTTGTATTTTAGTGTATATTTGTATGAATAAGTGTATGTGTGTGTGTATAAGTGCATGTGTATGTGTATGTGAGTATGTACATATATGCTGCTGCTATTATGGACTCTACGGACTATTATGGACTATTATGGACTCCCAGGGCAAATCAAAGTACAGGGTCACCTACTGTCGGTTGCGTCCGACTGTAGCTTTGCGTCCGACTGTCGCTTTCCCTACTTTTTTCATATTTCTACTTTACTTCAATTTACAAAATTGAATATTGGCGACAAACTCGATTTACTCACACATGGCCACGCCCAGACTCTCCATCCCACCGCCCTAGCCAACACACACCAACACACATGTAACTCTAGAAGCCTGCCTTTGTCTCACACACATTGCGTAAGTCATTGAGTTATCCGTTAGGCAAGCAGCGCAGATAAGTGTCTGCTACTCTACGGGCACAGTGGCATGAAATGTGTGTATTAACAGGCCAAAAGACTAAGCAGTTGGTATAAGCACAGTCAGTTAATTAAAGCCGTGAGAAGAAGAAAAAGACTGCACAAATACTGTCACTAGAATTAGTTAGTGACTTCACACTAATGATAATTTATTTAGGTATTGTATAGGATAGTATGTTGGAAATCAAGTTTTTAATAAGAGTCAATGCGTCTGCATTCTAAATGCGATTCCATTAGTAACTAATCTCAATTATATGTATTTTATTTTTAATAATTAGTTTATTTATTTATCATACATTTTCTATCATTTTTTAAATATTTTTACTTCCTACTACTAGTATATATTGATAGTTTCTCATAGTACACATAAAGTTCTGGCTGGCCAGACTGTATTTAATTGATTTAGTTTATTTTTTTAAATTTTTTCTTGAATATTTTGAACATTTTGCATACCAATAGCTTAACATAAATAAATAAATAAAAAGCTTTTCAAGCCATAAATAGTTTAATATTTTAAATTATTGCTTTAATACACCATGCACTCTAACTCGCAATGCTACTCGTATCTTTTTCAAATTTTGTTAAAACACCAACCATATTCATATAGTTCTTTGTTATCTTTTTGCAAATGTATCACTATTAATAAACTTTATATAAAATATTTGCATAATAAATCTACATACAGATAATAATAAATTCACTTCCCTTCTCTCGCATTTTTTTGTTCCTTTGCTTACTCAATTTAGTTCACATTGAGTTATTGCTGCAAAGTTTGCACTGTCTTCAGTACTTGCCAATAGCTTTATTTCCACTGCCTTGCCAGCTACCTTAAGCATACGTACTTACACACACACACACACACACACACCCACACCCACACACACACCCACCCACACATAAATATACGCACAACTCAATGCTCATATCTGGCTTTGCCTGGCATTTTATTCAAATATAAAAATTGTCAATTTACCAGTGATTTTTATGTGGTGAGTTAAGCTCAAGGAGAGAGGAGGGGGGAACAGAAGACACACACATATACACACATAAATGTAGATATATGTACGTATATAGAGGAAGTGGCGCCATTACCCCTGCCTTTTAAGTAGCATACACCCACTGCCCACAGTATTGCATTGCCTGTACTATATGTGTGTGTGTGCGTGTGTGTGTAAGACAACTGCTCCTTTGTGTGTCATTTAGTTGTTGTCTCACGCGTACGTTTCATTTTGCTAGCTTCCCACTCTTGTCACCTCTTTCCTCTTCTCAACGTTCTTGCTTCTTCCTCATCTCACTGCATTCGTCTTGTTTGTGCTCTTAATTTTTTGCCAACTTTGCAGTTTCGCAACGTTTTTATATGATTTTTATACTTACGTGATATATTTTTCTGATGAGCTACACTTTTTATTATCGCTGTTAACACAAACATGCATACATACACACATACAGTCTCTGTGTATGTGTGTGTTTTCTACTTGGGGTTGTTCATTCAATTTCAGTTATTGATTTCTTATCTTTAAGTATAATGTGGATAAACGAAACAATTGTCTTGCTCTCATGAAATGATTCTTGCGAGAACTCAAAGTAAAGATATTCATTTTGGGATGATCGGGTATAGCAATTCTGTGCCGATCTCTATAATATATCCGAGCTCATACTTCGGAATAAAGATAATCATACTTGATACTAATTAATGTTAACGATTGCTATAATTAACTCAATTGATTTTTTTTAATTTCTTTATAAATTGGTTTTCTATTTCCTTTCTTTGAAAAGGAAAGGGTTCAGAGTTCTCAGCTTAATTCATAAAGTTTCTACTTAAAATCTGTAGAAAAATCTGCATACTCAGAGCTTAGCTGTTTACAATGTGCGTTGTCGATATTTGAGTTCAATAAATTTGTCAACCGCCATTATTTACTTTTATTACTTTGACATGGGGAAAAGCTTTTTTATTGACAATTGCTATTTTGATTTGGCCAAGTTGCCTTGGCTTGCCTCAACTATCTACCCGGCTAAAAAGATGTATATTGTCCTCTTGCTTTATGTTATTGACTTTAATAACATTTTAGCTGCGAGCCATGAAAATATTTTCACAAATTGTTTGTGTTTTTCTTTTTATTCTCTTCTGGAAGGGAGAGTTTGTTATGAATTTCTGTGACGCTTATCGAGGGCAGTCAATGAAATTGATTTCAGATTTGCATTGGGGGTTACAGTCAGACTCAATTTATGGCCAACTCTAACTCCAGCGAACCTTGGCTTTTGCTAATGTACTCAACTTGCCCGAGGTGTCTGATAATTGCTTAAACGAAAATTTCATTATCAAAAGCTATGGCATCTCGATGCACTCGAAATTTGTGTGTGTGTGTGTGTGTGTGTGTGTGTGTGTGTGTGTCTATGGTGTGTGTAGTACTTGTGTGCGTGTGTTAAATTCCATAAAAGCTTGTCGAAATGAAATTCTCGCCCTTTTGGGAACGCCAGACCAGCGCCACTTTAGTCGGCAGCCATTTTGTCGCATGCACTAGAAAATGGTGGTGTCGCCATTTTTGTTTATGGTCGCATTTGTCACGGCAAATTGTATTGCCTGGCTGGCGGCTGGTATACCCAGATACCCTAGCATATGCGAAGTATGAGAGTTGTTAGGACTGGAAGTGAAATATAAAGAAAAACATATCACTCAATATTTAGCTGTGATGTAGCTTAATGGCTTCTTATGATAAGCATATTCCGTCATCTATTTAAAAGATTTTATACTTTTAATAATCATTTTTAATACATTCAATTAAAGATGCTTTTTTGAATATATAGCTCAATGGCTTCTCATGATATGCACATTCTGTAATCTATTTAACAGAATTTATACTTTTAGCAATAAGTTTTTAATGCTTTCAATGAAAGTTTCTTATTTGAATATGGTTCTGTCTGATGACATATGTTGAACTAATTCAACTTATTTTTAGTTATTTTTATAGGGTATGTATGAGTGTTTTCCCTGAAATCATTCACCCTTACTAGTTTTTTATTTGCTCTATAGCTCATGTGCGCTAACAATGCGCCATAAAAATGTCTAGCCCTTAGGCTCACCTTTTGCCTCTGGCATGTTAATTAAGCTGGCTCAATCTGAGGTGAGGGCAAAGAGCAATTGGGCAATTGAAAGGCAGCAAAAATTGTATAAAATGAACAGAGCTATAAAATTATAGTCTTGCCTGACAAACTACTTTCAATTAAGTCACTTTTCGCTAGATTTATTTAAATTAATAATTATAAATAAATAAATCCATAATTAATTACTTGCACACACTTCAAACAAATTATTTTCATTTTTTGTTAAGCAACAAGTGTCATCGATCAGCTAAATATTCGTATCGCTTTCCAAGTCCAGGCTGCTACAACTTGGTCGCATCATCACATAGTGATTGACATTAAGACCAGCCATGCTATAGTAAAGTGGGTTAATCAATAGTAAATTTACTCTATAGAAGACGTTCTCATACCACTGTAAGTCGAGCGCATCGGTTAAGCGTGAACTGTGATCATTGTACCAGGGCTGCTCCTTACCCCTTGCCGCCGTATTCAACATGTTGCCCAGCTCCTCATGCAGTTGCCCATTGTAAAAGTGTACCAGCTTGTTCATCGACTTGTAGCTACGCAATATCCTTTGCTGCAGCTCCACGCAGCTGGCATCAGGTGGTCCTGCCCGGGGCATTCCAGAGTTGGCCATTGCTTTTTTTTGTTGTGGTTTTGAATCTTTTGAGCAACTATTTTTTTTTTAACAATTTTGCAATTTTTTTTTTACTTTTTGACAAACCAAAATTAATGTGTAACCAAAATATTTTGAATTGATTGAAAAGCCCCGGGCCAGTTGACAAACAAGTTACCATATCTCTCCCAAAATGTAGCCAAGTGTAAAGCAAAGCAAAAACAATAACAAACAAAAGCCAAGTTTACATGCATAACTTCAGTTCCATTGGACCGCAATGCAAGCAACGTAAAAGGAATCGTGGTAGCACTTGATTCCTTTTTGACCAGCGAAATTGAAAAACGCTTGCAGCTCTCTTATCAGCGCAAAAGCCAGAAGCGAATGTACCGTACCGTGTTTGGCGTTGCCTTGATTTGATTTTCTGCAGTTGAAAAACAAAGCCAAAAAGTAGCTAGAAAAAATATGTTGGGCTCTATGGAAAGGGTGAATGCTTTAATGGACTGAAAGATGCATATACACTAGTTAACAAAAATACCAACATTAAGATGAACTTAATCAATGCTAGTGTTAATAGTTATAAAGAACTTCTTAAGATAAATTAAATAATACGAAATATTCTAAGACTTATTTAAGATAGAGGTTATATCTTCCACCGTTTATATTTATTTGCAGAAAGAAAATTACGTTTAAATTACATTTGACCTTGAGATAGATTGAGGCTAATGATTGCTTCGAAAACTTGTTTGTCAATTTGTATATCTAAAGCTTTTTAAGTATTATTGCCTTCTTTAGGTTTGCAAATAATTTGAAATCTATCCTCAACTTTGACTTTTATTGCATTCCCAGTTTATTTGACTTATACATTTAACTTATTTCATTTATGTGTTTTATCATGTAGAAGCCATAGTATTGAAATTATTTGCCAAATGGAAAGACTGTGTGGCTGCAGATTCACTGAGAAATACCTACACAAGAATTTCATTTTAATTTTGTATTTTTAATACCCTTTCAGAGCATATTAAAAGCCAGAGCAGCTGTTTAATTTATGCCATAGTCTAGGGTATATACAGCACATATGAAAACGACATCGAATTGCGCTGCCAAGGCAAGCCAATTATTTGTACAGAGTCTTTTATTACGTAGCCGCAGTGTGGCCATAAACGTTTCGCATGAGAAAGAGCAGCGTTTAATGTGCAAAGTCTGAGAGCAGAGAAACAATTTTGTCAGCTTATAAACAGTAAAAAGAAAATGCCAGGATAAACAAATATGAGCAAAAAGAAGTAAAATATTCGAGGATGTACAACTAGTGTATACCCTGGAATGTGATATGAGAAAAATATAGATAGGATAGGCATAAAATGTCTTTGACTTATACAAGGCAAGTAAACATGCTGCAATCATTTATTTGAGGGAGTTAGGGTATGTGTAGGGTATGTGTAGGGTATGTGTAGGGTATGTGTAGGGTATATGCTTAGCTACCCAATCCGCTAGATACACAACCCAATAAAGCGTCAAGGCAACGCACACACATACTCATTTACACAGAACATAAACACATATGCCTGCCGCCCCATCTGAGCTGCATCTTTATTACCTTGGCTGGCAAATTGTTATCGTTCTGCTGCTCGGATAAAACAGAAGACATATTTGGACAACGCATTGAAAAGCAAATGAATTCTGGGAACAACTACTGTAAAAGAGATGTAGAAGATGGGATAACGAATATATGATATAGATACATGTGATACAGATACATATGATAGAGATACATATACTATGAGATATAGTACATTTATAAACGGTACTTTAAACTTGCTTAATTGTAATAGAAGCCAGCTTCTGTGCTCACTTTAACTAAAAAAAAAGAGAATCTCTTCGAGTTCAATTGTATTGGCATTTACTGCTGCGCCGCTTGAAGTGGAGAGCAAATCAGAGTGTGACATCGAAACGTCTTCAATTCGAATTGAAATGACAAGGACAATGGGCAGCGAGTGCCACACAGAGGAGGCACTAACGGAAAGAAATGGATCGAGTGGGAGGGGGTAGAAACAGCAGACGGATATGAACTGAAAGTGCGCTGCGACTGGGCAATGGGAATGTCAAACGTTGACATCGGGACTACATCATCGTCATGCCGACGTTTGTTGTTGTCACAGCTTGATGAGCTTGTTTTCAAGTGTCCACACAACTGTAGCAGTAGCAGCAGCAGCAGCAGCAAGCGTAGTCACAATTGTGCCACAGTTGAAGGTGGGCTTGTTGCAGTTGCTAACCTTTTTTCTCCCCCAACTTGTTCAAACAAACTTGGCAACTTGATTCGTTTCTTGAAATTCTTGTCGCGTCCACTTGCTGTTGCTGCAGCTGCTACTGTTGCTGCTGCTACTGCTACTGCTACTGCTGCTACTCATGTTTGCACTTTTTGATGTCTGTTTGATGTGCAACAGTTGCACTTGAAATGCCCAGCTGCGAGCTGCACTTGTCAACATGCCACAGCATCGCCCACTAATATCAAGCATACGTCATGTGGCCGCTGTGCCCTTAGGCCACTTGGCAACTTATTCAATTTGCTGTCGAAACTTTTGCTCTCGCAACCATGGACAACGGAAATTGCACAGAAAACTTGATTTAATCTTCTAAGCTAATATGGCTAGCTGGGTTTTATTAGTCGCTTTTTTATAGCAAAGTTCTAGCGTTGGAACTATTTGAACAATTCAATTAAATTATTATTGAATTAATTGAATTAATTTGAGGGCTTAGAGCAGAAATAGTTAACCAAAGTTATGGAGATAAACGATGAAGATCGAGGGGATATAGTAGCAGTCTAGATATGGTAGAAATAAGAGATAAAAGAGTAGAAAAAAGCCGACAATAAGAGAAAGTTGAAGAGCTTATGAGGAGAAGAATAAGCAGAATGGGGAAGAAAGTTAAAAAGAGCGGGATAATGACACAGAATCAACTGAAAGATCAATAAAAAGAGCAATGGAAAATCGAAGAAAAGTCTGAGCAATGCATCCTAGGCTGAATTCAAACAGATACTAAATCAATTAGTTCCGTTTGCTGTAAATATGTTTTAATTTACAAAAATAAACAAAACAAATATATATGTAGGATTACAAATTATAAATTTTATTTTAAAGGATCATTTCAATATGTTGACAATAATATTTAAATATTTTCAAAGAATTAATCAAAGCGACTTCCGACTCTTTTATTGCAAATCAAGCTCGTGCTTTCGCCAGAGTTGAATGTTTTGATTAATCGATAGAAAATTTAGAGAGGACTGCAAGATAAACTCTATCGATTAATAATTTCATTGCAATTTAAAGGGTTTTTACATATGATAACTTATCCTAATCCTACATATGTTCAATTTTCAGTTTGCTTATTCCTTATTATTATAGTTTATTAAGTACATCACTTCGCGGAGAACCCCTAGCCATTGGCTTAGTAAAGAGTGACTGAAAATCTTCCCAATTAAAACCTTTTGATTTTTGCATCTATTTTTATGTATATACATTTATTTTATTACATATTTAAATTAATTTCGTCACTGACACCTAAAAGTAGGCCAGCGATGACAGCTCTTGAGTATGTGCAGCTGGCGACATGCAGCATGAGTTTCCCATTAAGGCGGCAGCTTCAGCTCCCTGCAGCCAATCAAGTAGGCAGCTCTGACAGCCAGCCCAGGTGTGTGACTGCTGTTTGTCTCCATGTGTATGTGTGTGTGAGTGTGTGCAAGTTATTTGCATGACATTTGCGAGTTGGCAGCTGGCGCGCTTCAAACGGAAATTGCACCATTCCATTGGCATTTGAGTGCTTATGGCCTCAGATGAAACAGCTTAAAAAGAGCTGCACGTATGCTAATGCTTTAGACACATACACACACACGCACACTCGCACACATACACTTTTGCTAAGGCAATCGCTCAACCACATGTACTAAGTGTTTCTGAAATTACGGTAATTTATTACAAGCTAGTAAGCAAGTGAAATGTATTTTTGCTAGCTTCCTGCCTAAAGAACGCAGCTACGCCCACATATGCTCCCAACTTCAGCCCACACTTCACTACAAACTGCAACTGCAATTGCAATTCCAACTGCTAAAGTGTGTCAAAAGTTGTAATGCTTTCGAGTTCTGCTCAACTGACAACTGTTGCCTGCTCACCTGTGCTCTAAGTGCCACACACACTCACAAACGCACACACACACAACTAGCTCTTCATTTTTTGTTGTTTGCTGCATTCTTTTACTCTACACACACCACACACACCCACCTATTACCATTTGCCTTTTGCCCCGGTGTAAAATGCTACTAATTGTTTTGCCGCCAATTACATGCGCATGTGTGCGTGTGTGTGTGTCGTTTACCTAACATTTGATGGATGAGTACAGTTTATTAAAAGGTTTCTGCTGCCTCGCAACGTGTGTGCCACACGTAATTTGCAACTCCCGCACGATATTCAGCACAAATATTTGCATGGCTTGCCACAAGGGTTGAGGCGGTGTTGCGAGTTGATTTTAGATACATTATCTGACAAGCTTTACCATATTATTTGCTTATTCCATTAGTTCATACAGACTTATTAAATAATAAAATAAGAATTACTCTAATTATTGATTCTAATCATTAAATTTGTATTGTCGATAAAAAGCAAAATTAAGAAAAAATGTATATTAATAGTAATGAAAATAAATTATTTAGTATTATTTATTTACTAGATTATTAGGTTTAAAAATTAATGTGACCAAACTAGCAATAAATATTCATTTTCTTTTCAATCTTAATCGCTAGTTTAAAACATAGATTAGTCATAATTGTTATAAATATTGATAAAGAATTATAACAGATTAATAAAAGCGGTTTATACAAATGAAGATTGAGTTGAGTAGAATAAAATGGAAGCATGTTAACAGTGAAAACAATTAGGCATTATAAAAGACAGTAAAAAAAGAAATTCAGATTTTAAAAGATAAAGAAAAATTGGAAGAATAGTTAAAGAGAGTAGCATATGTCCCTGATTCTTTTTTAAATGAATCACAAATTGATATTCAGCGTTAAAAATATGTATTCGTTCTATTAAAATAAGTATATAATACATATACATATAATCATGCCCCTAACTGTGCCTTTAGCTCGTTCATTTTTCATGCCATGCCCAGACTAAGTGACTTTAGGCGTCGCGCTATTAATGCCGCTTGATTGAGCCAAAAAAAAACATATATTCAATATATAGCATATATATTATTATGCGTATGTATTTATTATTTAGCCAACGTATGTGATTGTTTACGCCCGATAAGAACGAGGGGTTGCCCACTGCTGACAGTCTGAGTGTAAAAATGATTGAGTATGCCGAACTGGACTTGGTCTATATGGGGGTGTGTGAGTATGTGTGTGGACTCGAGTGTCTGAAAATTTTGCCTAGGCAATGCGATATATTTTGGGTGATTTATTGCATTTAACTGAAATACAATAAAACTTGTTGGGGTAGAAGAACAAAATTGACCAGTGAATGGCAAAAGTATGACCAAAAAGGTAAATAAAATAAATAATAAGCATAAATTAAAGGCAATAACTGTAATTAAATTAAGTTATTCAAATTATAAAGTTTAAAAAAAAATTAAATGGACATCAAATTTATATTAAATAATTTTAAAACAATATACAGTTTTTTTTTTTTTATTTATTTTCATTGAGAACAAGCTTGACTCTGGAGAAAAAAACCACTTACTGAACGCACGAATACACTCAAACACTCAAACACTCAGTCACTCAAACACACACTCATACATACATATACACACCCACACAGATGAAAAACTTTGAGCAAGTTTTTGGGGCTGGATAAGTTGGGATTTAAGCTTGGGACTTGGGATTGGGATTGGGACTGGGACTGGGTGTGCGTACGGATTGGTTTGACGGCACGTTTAATGAATTGGAAGGTAATAAGCAAAGCATTACGTCTACTTCTTCATTTATGCCAGGGACCCTTCTACTTTGATTATTGATTTTCATTGAAGCGCCTGTCTTATTGGATTTGTGTGCATTCAGTAGGAGTCTAATCATGGGAAGCCAAAGTTAATAAGATTTGCTTTGTGTACGCTGCTTTTTTCCTGTTATTTTTTTCTGTGTTCTTGTGCTTTGTTTTTCGGTCAAGCGAATTAATTAAAGCGCATAAAAAATGGTCGAGTGCTAGGAATGCAATAAAAATGTCTGTGATGGCAGCAGGAGAAGATGCTGCTGACTGAAATGGATGCTCCACACTACCTAAAAGAAAACGAAGAAAAGCAGAACTATTTCAGCCAAATGACCAGCAAACCGGCGACACGGACTGTGCTTCAAGCAATGGCACAACGAGGGGGAGGAGGCAGTGGGGCAGCGGGCAGTGCCAACTGGCCACAGGCAGTGAGCACGCATCATTTAAGCGCAAAATTATAGCATACTTTTATGCGGCAGGTTATAATTCACAGTACGTGCAAAATGCAATGGTACCGCTGTTGCACTGCACTGCTGAAGAGGAGCGGAGGGGAAGGCAGGCTGGGGCAACACTCTGAAATTATCATTTTAATTGCGCTTTTCCCGCAACGAGCTAGTGCGTATACCAGCAAGGATATACGACAGACAGTTACCCTATAACAAGCGGGAACTAACGAAAATGTTAAAAATATTTTGAGCTGTGCATACCCACTGTCAGCATACTTTTGCTGGGTATTGCCAAAGCAGCAAAGTCAAGGCAAAAGTATATAAATTATGCTGCAGACTGCAATAACAACAACAGCAAAAACTACAACTTTTATTGCCCTTCACTACGTTTTATTTGCATTAATTTGGCGCTGCGGCAAAGCGAAGAACAAACAACAACAAATGGCTAAAAAAAAAACAGCAGAATGTATAGAGGAATGTATGCAAATAAATAAAAAATCGTATAAAAAATGTATGGCTTTTCCCCCACTTTCCACTTTGCCTTGCTAAATGTGCACAAATTAAAAAGGCAATGCTGTCCAAAATGAAAACATGATAAACTCGAGTGCAAGAGCGTCTAAAAGTCTACTTGTAATTGCAAGGGCGAAGGGCGATGGGGGCGTGGCAAGCAACAAAGTTGCCATCGAAATTTGGTCACGTGCCCCTCGAACGTTGGACTCGACTTATTTACGTGCCTCGCACATTTTTTGGCGCTTAATTCATGCTCTAGCATAAGTTGCAGACAAAAGGGAGCGAGATCAAGGAAGAGAGGTAGAAGCAGTGCCTGTGCTCTTGTCATGTGTCTCTCGTCTGCGGTCTCTGTTTGTTGTCTCCTCAGCATTTGTTTGTGCAGGCAGCAAAAAGTGCAGAAAGTCTGCGCGCACAACACGACGTATACTTAATTTGTGGCTGGCACTGGGGCAGAGCACGTAGTAATGCCAAGAGTGCTGCCACGCCTAATGAGCTGTAGAAAAATCTATAAGTTATTTTACGTAATGCACTAAACTACAATATGATAAAAGACTGAGCAGTTGAATAAACTGGAACAGTACTTTACTTAAAATGATAAACTGACTTTGGCTTTGCAGAACGCCAAATCAAACGCCTCTGGGGTAAATACATATTTCTGAATTGAGCGCATTATATTGAAGGTGTATGTTAATGTTATGCAGGAGATGAATTTCATCACAACTGAAACGGAAATGTATTAACAGCTTATTATATATTGATCGAAGCTTTTCAGGATGCCAAACCGATGTATTCTTCGATAATACATACTCTAGATTTTAAAGCAAAAAAAATTAAGGTAGTTTTTGATGTTATGCTAAGAATGAATTTTATAGTAGCTAAGACTGATAACTTGTTATATATCAATGTTAGAAAAGAGATTTATAAACTTTAGATATATTTACATTATAGCCATAATATCAAACCTTTTTATTATGAACAAACATTTCAGATTTCAGTAGAAGCCTATTTTGATTCTATGCTAAGAATGAAATCTGTCGTAACTACGACTGAAATATACTAACATTTTATTAATGTTTAATGGCAAAGGAAAGTTTTATAAATTCTAGACATATTTACAGGCTAGCCGTAATATTAAATCTTTTTAATTTTGAAAAAACGCTTCAGATTTTATTCGGAAAAAATCTTTTATTTATAATGCCAAATTTTATGGGAGAATACGATTTTATCGAATATGGACACCAAGTTTCAGTATTCATTATAAAATACGTATACATCATATTAAAAAAGTTTCTCTTCATCTCTAAAAGTATTGTATAAACATATGTATGTATCTTGAACTCCGAAAATGCGTTGTATTAGAGGAAATGTTGTTATTTATATTATTATTATTATTACTTTTCAGATATATCAATTATTTATTATTAATTATCAGAGATACACTGTGACCTCAAAGATTTATTTATACTAAAATGCCCTAATTCCTTTTCTTAAATCGATAAAAACAGCTCTAGAAATTATATAAAAAATTATTCAAGTGTGTAGACTATTATTCAATATTTGAAAATATTGCACTGAACTCGGCTGCTTCGACTTGTGCAAGTAACTTAAGTTATGCCGCTCTTTTTTCATGCCATTTTTATAATATTTTTTCCGCTGCTTTCTGCCACAAGGCCAACGCCAACGACATAAATAATATTTGAAGAGCCAAGAGTTTACCTTGAGATACGATAGCGTTATATCTGTGCGTATTAGATAGAGCAAACGACCCGAGCAAACTTTCATCATAAAATATGACGTTTTATCTCATTTTTTTCCTTTTCTTTTATTTTTGTTTGTAATGTAATGTGCGCGTGCTGAAGTGAGAAATATGAGTCAGGCACGTGGCAAGTCCAGGGAGAGAAAATACTGAGATGTAGTATGCACTTGCAAGCAGCTAGAGCTATCAATTTCTATTAGGCCAGCTAGTAGTACTTTACGCTTTAAAAACAGACTGAAAAAGTACCAAAAAAGTAAAGGGAAGGGAAGACTATGGTCAACTGCACAACAGTAAAAGAAACTGTAGCAAAAATAGACTTAATTGGCGGCAGCCATTAAATGCAATTTGTCAAACAGAAAGAGGTAGGGGTAGGGGAAGGGGCAGGGGTAAGGTACGAGTAGAGTTGACAATTAATTTGACACAATTGCAAAACAGACACAGAGAGCAGAGAGACCAGAGCCAACGCACATGTCCAAAAGGTGACACAGTTGCACCTGCCTTGACCTGTGACCCCCTTCCCAGTCTCCCTGCTGCTGCTACTATTACAGCACATCCCATGGCAACTTTATGCTAGTTGACATTGTGTAAATGTCGCTGACATTGTTCCCGCTCAGCTCTGTTGGTATTTGTGTGTAATGAAGCAACATGCGACAGCGTGAGTGTGTGATGGGTGTGTGTGTTTATTATACGTGTGTGTCCAGCTGAAATGCCGTAATTGCCATGCACATTAAGCAACTGACCGTGACTACACAGCATCTAATGTGCCACAAAGGAACACGGTGCCCAGCCTCTGCACTCGATCTGCCACACTCTACACCAAACTATAGTAAAAAGTTTATTTTTTTTAGCTGACCACAGCAGGAGCACTTACATACGTGTGTTCCTCCATAAATGTGACAATGTCTCACGTAACAGTAAAAAAGTTGAGAGCTGTCAGCTTTAGTTGACCTTGGCGTACATTGTAAAGGTTACAGCGAGATAAACAAAGTTTATGCAGAGCAACAAAACTTCTGACAAAGCTCAAGCAGTGTAATGGGTTTTCCTTTACGTAGAGAGTAGAAAGTAAAGAGCTGCCTTGAGGTGTCACAGAGCGTTTGATAGCTCGATAAATAGATTGAAATCAAAGAGTACAATCAGGATAGACGAGCTTGAGCAACTCGATCACTTTTTGTAGTTTTAAGCAAAGTAAACAATCATATGAGCTGACAACTGACTGTTTGAATCAAAAAAAAAAAGGCCTTAAAAGTTATTAATTTCATTAAGGAAACAATATACATACTTCGCAGTGATTCTACGCTATTTTCATTACAAATATTTGATATGAGGTAATGTATTGCTTTAAGATATCAAACTCAAAGTTCTTCCATCAATCTTATGCTCCTTATAAAAGCAAATATGAGGGTCGGATTAAAGCCTGAAACGTCTTATTCAAGAAGTAGTATGTATATGTTTCTCCATCCCGAAGTATCTTTGAAAACTAAAAGATGACCTAATGTTAATAAGTGTGCAGAGGCTTCAGTTTATATTAAGAAAATTATAAGCAGCAATCTTAGCGATGCTGATAAGCGAAGTATTATTATTTTATTTTATGTCTATTAAAAGCAATCGATAAATTATTGAATTCATATTAATGTAGATAAAACTAAAAATGTAAAAGAAGAAAAAATATATTAAGTTCAACATTAAAATGTAAAATGAAAAGTTTGGGCACTGAAAAAAAAAGTATAACTAATTTATTAATTATTATTTTCTTGTTGCAGCTCTTTGATAAATTATTTACCCTTGCCATACAATCTATCTACTATTTGTGTGACCTCTAACCCATAACAGATAACTAATTAATAACTTATTTAGTATTTAGTACCTGCTGGTAAATGTCAACTTTCAATTTTGATTACAACCTGGTCAGGGGTCATATGCGCAATTGCCAACTGCAAATTTGCCAAAGTTGTAATTGCAGAAGACCCTGTGTGTGTGCGAGTGTGTGTTAGTGTGTGAGTGTGTGCACACTGAGTGCAAATTAACACAATAATTTTGCAGACCATTTAGAATCGATTAAAAGGCTTTTAGTTTAAATATGAAGTAAGCTGAAGCTAAAGCTGGCTAAATGGCAACTGGCAACTGGCAAAAATGCCGAAATGTGCACAACTGAAGTTGTTGCTGCTGTTGCTGCTGCTGCTGCTGCTGCTGTTGTTGCTGCCGTTATTGTTGTTGTTGTTGTGTAAGTATTTGCTGGTTTGCCACGCAGCCAGTGCCGCAAAAGCCGCATGGCATGCGCTGGCAAAGTGCAGGCACAGACAGCAGAGTACATGCCATTGCCACTGCCACTGCCACTGCCACATGCCACTTGCCACATGCCACATGCCGCATGGCCACCCCAAATGCAAAGCCCATCCGCTCGACTCGACTCGCCTCGGCTCGGCTCGGCTTCGTTTGCATTAAGTGGCGGTTGTTGGCAAAGTTGTCGACATCATGAAACTTAAACAATGCCAGCAGCCAGCCAAGCAGGTGCAACTGCTGCAACTGCAACGAGACGTGGCACAAGTGCAGTCACCGCTAAGCGGCTCAGTGGCAGCGACTAAAGGTACAACTACCTCGCTACCAGCTAAAGTGCTGCGTAACACCCAAGAAGGCGGGAGAAGACAGCGGTGGCGGTGGCGGTGGGTGTGGCAGTGGGTGTTGGTGTGAGTGTGTGGCATGCCAGCTGGTATTATGCCTTAAGGACATTAACCTAATCAATGCTCGGTGCACTTACACACCGCATACAGTGCGTGGCAGCAGTATGTTGACAATTGCAGCATGCCTCTAAATTATTATTTGCTGCTTCAGCTCAGCTTTTGTTAAGCATGGCAAGTGAAGAAAGCACTTGATATGAATGAGTAAGAATTGTAAGGGTTGATGTAAGAGATGAATGAAAGATGAATAGGAATACGGAATTTGCATTTTAATTGCTCGAGTATTGTAGTTACGCAGCTAATTAAAAGTAATTAAGCAATTTACCGAACAATTTGTGAGTAGTTTGTAGAGGTAAAATCTTGACATTTATTTATTTCTTTTAACTGTACTGTATTTGAAGTAGTATTTTTGCAAAACATTTATATATTTTTTTATTTATTAAAAAATTAGAAAAAATTGTAAGAAAAGCAGTAGAGAATAGGTTAAATTACCTCAAGAAAATCAAACATCTTTAGCTACTTCTACAGCTGCAATTCTGAGGTCATTGCCAATTGCCTCAGACAGCATAAACCAAACTGTTAAACCAGTTGTAAAGAGTATTAAATGGTTATAAGGAAAACATTTAAGTTTAATATATCGGTTGCAATTTAAAAGCTGTATTATGATTCTGATAAATATTTTGATTGCTATTTACCTCAAGAAAATTTTAGCTAGTTTACCACCTCCACTTATAAGATTATTGCCAAGTGCCTCATACAGTGTGAATCAGAGAGTTAAGACTCTGAGATAGTATATGAAAATGTGATAGGAAAATGAAAATGAAAATGTGATAGGGGAAACCAATTAAATTTAATATTTTGGTTGCAGTTTAAGAGCTGTATTTTGATTTTGAGCAGTCAATATACTAATATGAGTACATAGATATTAATTTTCAGTATAAGTACCAAAGCTTAATTCAATTCAATAGTAAGTAGCTATTGATAAGTTCATAATGTAACAAGTTACAAGTTTCGTATCAATAGTAATTAAGTTCATGAAGTGATATACTACAGATACACTTGGAAACATGTCATATTGGAGAATATAAAATATAATTTAATAAATATTATATAAATGTAACCTTAACATAAAGGCTTGAAAGTCAACCATTTCATTTGTATTTTACTAACGTTAAGTTAGCTTTAACATAATTCTAATATAAATTTAATATCAATTATATTCATTCCAGAAATCGTTATCGAACAGTTTCACTTTATAAAATCGTAAAGTTACTAGTAAAATTCTACAAATAACGCTTAATATCGAGTCGAGAAAAAAGATTTAATAATATTACGCATTGCATGAGACAAATTGGCTTGCATATTTGCGATGTATATATTTTATCTGAACGTTTTTTATTAGAGTGGTGGAAATTTGCATAAAAAAATATTATTATTGGCAATACAAACGTACCGAAACTGCATTAAATTATTGTTGACATAATTATAAAAAACGCGAGTTGAAGTGTGTAGGCATCACTGGCAGTGCCACATTTCTTATGCAAATAAAAGCAGCATCACAGACAGCGACATACGACAAACACATGAAACGCAATGAAATGAAACTGCAGAAAAAGAGTGTATGAAAAAAAAGAAAGAAAAAAATCAATGAAATTTGCTTGTTAAATATATGCCAAAGGCGTAAACGGAAACCCGTAAACGTACCCAGTAAATCCGTACACCATTTCCCACTCTCCTATTGAAGGGTCCCCTCTCTCTCTCTTAGGCCAATCGATTGACCTGTCTGTAATCAGGCTCACATATTCGTATACGAGCATGTAATTATGTCAGCACTTGATTGACCCATGCACTGCCCCTCATCCCTCGCCCCTTATTGACCATCTACACCACGCCCCTGGGGGCACGCGTATGCACGTCCTTTGCCAGTTTATGAAAATGCAATTGGCATTTTGCATATTGATAGAGTTCACTTTAAAAAACGAGATATATACATAAATGGAAAAAATGTATGCATACATACATATGTGTGTACATATCACGATGGGATGGAACTATCGGAGGCAACTGACGAAGAAGGAGGCTGAAAAAGTTGATTTAGTTGGTTTGAATGACAGAAATATATCTAACCTCACATAATCTAAGAAAATATATAACAAAATATATATAACTCTTTTTGATATTTTTAGCTCAAATATCAGTTTACTGTTTAGCAGATCATTTATATATATTTTTAATGTTTTAATGATATATATAAAATTATATTTTTTGGGCTCTCCTTTTCCTCCATCTTCTACGCCAAATAAAGAGAATAATATATTAAACCTAAAAAAAACATTTTTGGCTTAAGTAAACAATATTTGGTTATATCAATTTATATCTTTTGTTGCCAGATCAGCATATCCTGTGCTACTTTCAACTACAGGGTATTTTAAATGTCATTAAGTAGAGTTTCATCAATACAATTAAAGCATATAGCAAGATTGAAATTATGACAAGTGGTATAATTGTCAAAGCAAAGACATAAACAAGCTTAATGCCAATGTCTTTATAGTCACATTTACTCTGCTTTAACTATAATTTAGTTATATACTACGTCGACTGGTAGATATAGCTGCCTCATATTCAATACAATTTCCACATAGTTTTACCTCCAAATTTTTATTGCATTTGTCAATATTTTTCTTCTTACTCATCATTGTTTGTCAACTTCTCTGGCTTCTTTTGGCAAGCCTTGGCTAATGAGCAACACGCAGCCAATAAGTTTGGTGCCTCACTTTACCCCAAACACTTGTGTTAACTGCCAAACACAGCATACTGAGCAATAGTGTGCAAGACTCTTTGCGGCATGCCACAACACAAGCAATTTATGCACCGTAGCGTATGCCATAGGAGTATAATTTCCACGCTCCAATATGCTGGAGTTTGAGTCATGCTTCCTGCATTTCCTTAAGCCAAAGTTGCCTAGCATTGTACTATGGCAAATTGTTGAACTATTTATAGTGAAATTATTGTGTTATTAGAGGTGGTTTATACTATTGATATACAAACTTTAGTTTTGGTTTAGTTTCGTTGAGTGCAATTGAAGATATAGAAAATAAAAAGTCGGTATAAAATAATTTAAGACAATAAATGAAGTAAAATGTAATGGTTAAAAAAAAGGTATCTCAACTTAAAATAAAGTAATCAAAGGCAATGTTTGCGACTCTGTGCAGTATAGAATTAAACAGAAAGTATAATATTGAGCATTTTTGTAGGGATTAAGGAATATAATAACTATGAAACAACACCAGATTGATTACGAGATAGAAAGCTTATAAAGATAAACTAAGAAGAATGGTGTAAACGAATGCTCCACGAATACGAATCTAATGAGTACAGAGTATATTTAAAAAGATATTTAAAATATACTGAACTAAGTAATAAAATGGTTTAGAGCAGTTCAAAGAAAAATTTTATTTATAGTCAACATAACGAGACACTTTCTAGTAAGCTATAAGTTGTAAACGATATCATACCGTTCTTGCCTAAACCATAAAGAATTTGAGCTTCCATCTAAACTCGTCTAAGCAAATTTAAACCCGAAGCAACATTTTAATACATGCATAAATTGCACAATGTGTAAGAGCATACCCCTAAACCAAGTCAATAGTCCCATAGTGCAGCACTTGCACTTGTATGGGTGGCATCTTCATTAAATTTACACGCACATGGGCGTAGTCGATGCTGCTGCTGCTGCTGCAAGAGGGGCGTATCATCAAGACGTTGTCAGTTTTGTGCAATTTCCGACGCAATCTTCATTTACAACTTAAGTTACAGCGCAAACAACAGCAACAACAACAACAACTGAAACTGCATGTAAACAAAAAAGCAACAAACAAACACACAGAGACACACACACAGACCCACACACCCACACACAGAGCATTTGCCTGGCTGAGTGTTGCAGAGGCTTTTAAGCTGTTGTGAAAACATTTTAGCGCTGTCTGTCGTCGGCGTAGTAGGTTCTCTCCAAGCACACACACACACCCGCACACACACACACACATTCACTCACTCATAATGCTGTCCTGCTGTGCAAATGACTTGGCAGAGAGCTTGAAAGTTATGCCTATGCCAGGATACGGCTGCAGAGAGAGTTACCCAAGTGCAGAGTGGAAATTTATTAGGCGCATTGCATACTTTTGTGCGTTCACTTGAAAAATGACAACTTTAATTTAGCTACAAACACGCTGCAAAGGCAGATGTAAAGGCAAAAGGTGCACGCCCCCAAACCAGAAAAGGGCCGAGACAAAGAGCAGCAAATAGAAAATGACAATAGCCCAGCTCTCCAGGCTCCACGCAACCAAACGGGGATTGCTTTTGTTAACCCTAACCACATGGACTGGCTAACGGCTACAGTTGACTCCCGGGTAACATACAGTGCGTTTCATAATCATAAGACACTTTAGAATTTGAGCCTGAATTGTTTAAATAAAAGTAATAGGATTCATAGCAGAGGTTCTCAAAAGTCGATGACGATATTCTAAATATAAAAAATAAATTTAAATAAAAATTGTACATAAAATGAAACACTAGAAACTCGCATTAAAATTCATGCGAAAAATAGTTCAGTTGAAAAGCGCAAAATTCTAACGGCGAATTCAAAGCTCAGATGTATACATATGCATTGTATTTGAAATAGATATTCGACTTTAGAAAGCTTACATCACCAGATATAAGATATATATAAGTGTCTTATGATTATGAAACACACTGTATATGGCTAGGACTGGAATGGAGTCGGTTGACTGGGATTGAGATTGGGATTGGGACTGTAAATGGGAACTGAGACTGCCAACTGGGGAGAGAGTTTGAGCGCGTTGTCTTTTGATGGTCCCCGTCTCAGATGAATATTAATTACCATTTGAAAGCTTGTCATACACTTGTGTAAATTTATCAACAACAGCAGCAGAAGCAGAAGCCGAAGCCGAAGCCTTGGCCAGACAATAAGCAGAGAGTTGCCAAAGTGACAACAAAGTATGTGTGCATGTGTGTGTGGGCGAGTGTGTGAGTGTGTGCGAGTGTGTGTGACTGGGAGCAATCGAGCAGCCGAACAAAAGTTAAGCATGAAAATTGCTTTGCATGGCAAAGGATTAGCACAGGATTTACATGCATACACAAACATTTTACATCCCATCCACACTCGGTCTCTGTCTCACTTTCTCTCTGTCTCTATTTCCCTCACTCATTCTCTCCATCTCTCACTCGGGAAGGGACTGCTTTCAATCTCAGTCTGCAACAACTAAAATAGTATAACAGCATTTCGTAACCAATTTTTGGGCCATTGCAAAATGTCATAAATAAATGCATGAGCCTTGTAAGCGTATGTTCTACTCTCTCTTCTGTCTCTATATACATATATCTCTGTGTCTGTCTCTTTCAGTGTGCTATTTACACGTTACAATGCAATGTAATTGATATTCTCTTTCCTCTGGGATACATTTTTACATTTTCCATTCAGCCTCCAGCATTTGGGCTTTTACAGCATCTGCTTTGAGCATTGTATACGAGTTGTTGTACTACTCCATAGTGGGATAACAGGTGAATTTACTACTGCAAATGAAGTGCAGTAATATAACGAGTAATTACTAATAATTTAAAGGAACAGAATTAAGATTAATTTAAAGAAAGAACTTGAATTGATTAATAGATTTTAATAAGGGAGTTTAA
Source organism: Liodrosophila aerea (assembly GCA_035045005.1). Classification (NCBI taxonomy): domain Eukaryota; kingdom Metazoa; phylum Arthropoda; class Insecta; order Diptera; family Drosophilidae; genus Liodrosophila; species Liodrosophila aerea. The sequence goes on from JAWNNL010000289.1 coordinate 95,078, forward strand.
GTTATACGAGTTGTTATACTACATAATAAATTTACTACTGCAAATGAAGTGAATGCAGCTGAACTTAATGAGTGATTACGAATAAACAAATAATTTAAAGGAACAGAATTAAGATTAACTTAAAAAGAAAACTTGGATTGATTAATTGATGTAAATAAGGGAATGAAAAGTAATATATTGTGGGATGTGTTTTTGTCTGCATACAGTTTCTTTTCTACCTTCAATAACAATTTTATCAGATAGTGTTCAGATTATGGCTCAATGCAAACAATATAGACTGAACTACTATTAGTTGCTCTGTCAAGTTTTTCACTATCTAAATTATCTGCCAAAGTATTGTTACTTTCAGTAAGTTCTTGGCCAAAATAAAATTTCTAAAACACTTCCTTTACCTTCAAATCCTACTCGAGTTAATAGCAAGGCGTATGATATTATTTTATGAAAATATACTAAACAAAATATAACTTCGACCACTACTAATCGTCTTCATCTTCTGCTACTTACAGGTACCACCTATACACAACCACAAAATATCAATGCCAAGTCGCAGTTAAGAACATCACCCGCCGAGCACACATCGAACAAATGGCGGAGTATATCAGCCGAGATGGAGCTGCCACTGCAGAGTCGAGCCGATTTCAGATCGGATATACAGAGATTGCATCAACTGGCGCCAGTTGACCATAGGCAGGTGGTGCTGAGCAGTGCCAAGCCCAAGCCCAACAAGTGTGTCAAAAATTGTGGTAAGCCTAAGCAAAAGGTGGCCAAATGGATGACCCAGCTGAAGGGTCATCGTGCACATCAGGCACATCGAGCTGCCGTGCACAAGGAGGTGAAGCGTAGACTGCGCAGGGAGACGGAGGAGGAGGAGGCGGTGGAGCTGCAGGTGGCAACAGCTATACCCAGTACCACAACAGTGGCTACCAGCTCTGCGGTTACAATGTATGCAAATAAATCACTCACAGGCCTGTTGACCACTGTGAAAGCAAAGCGTGCACGTTCCACTGTGCATCTGGCGCCGGAGGATCTTAAACCCAAGCGCAAGGAGCCGGTCATAATCATAGACGATGTGGAGGAGTTCGATAGTGGCACAGCAACACGTGATCTCTTTCCCAAGAGTCATGACGACGACGATGACGAGGGGCCACTGGAACCAAGGGTGTTGCCGCTGCGACCGGTGTTGCCCAATCCTTACGAGGATGAGGAGATGTCTGTGGTGTATGCGGAGCAGCACTCGGAGATAAGGCTGATGTGCGAGGTGGATCTAGACATTTCGTCCAGCATGTGGTATAAGAATGGCCAGGTGAGTGACAACAATTGGAATAGTACATACTTTTCTACCCAAATGTCACTTGAGCATAACTGCAGCTGTCGGAGCTGCCAACTTGTTTGCAGTTTTGACTTTAATTGCATTCTTGTGCGGCCCGTTAGCTTCCAAGTGCTTCCTTTGGGTCTCTCCTAAGCTGTCTCGCAGTTTTTGCATTTTAATATTTATACCCTGTAGCTGGTGTAGTACGAATGGGATGGAATGGTTTCCCGGAGAAAGGTATATTAATCATATTAATGTCTTCTCAACTTGAATTGCTTTACAGCAGTGGTGCCCAAAGTTCATAATTCCTATCACATGTGCGTATTGCTTTGCGGCGTCGCACAGTCGATGCTCTCACACGTACAGGCGTCACGCTTCGTTGATTTTACGATTATACGTAAAGCACACTGTTTGATAGTATGAGTTTGGGCACCACTGGTTTACAGGGTATATCATAGTTTAATAGTAGTTGCTCAAGTGTCCACTCTTCGTCTTGTTTTATTGTCGCCTGCACTGCTGTTTGTCCTTTAGTCCTTCAGCCGCACCCCTTGGACAGAGGACACTGTCTTCCTATCTTCCTGTCAGACGTCTCGAGTGCCAGTCGTTTCTTCTATTATTTAATTCCTTCTTTTTTCCATTCCTCATTTTCATTTTTATTCTGCATTCTGATGCCGTGTCTGGCTTTTGTGCTCCTTTGCTTATTTGTCGCTTAAATGCCGCATTATGCAAATAGGATAATCGTTATTATTTGATAGTTTCTGATGTCAAAAGCATTCTAAGAGTTCATCTGTCAAGCTACGACCTCTTCCACTGTTTATTACTTCCCATGGGCCACTCGGTCTCTCATAATATTTCACAAATTCAAATTACGCTTCTCTCTACTTTAACTTGCGAATTAAATTGAAAATGTGTAAAAAACATAAAAATAGCATACGCAACTTTTTCAGCTAGCAAAAAGCCAAAAAGCTGGCAACAAAATTAACAAACATTGCACAAAAGTTAACTACCATCCGGTAAAAGTTATCGAGTTGTAATTGCAAGTGGAAACAGTCGTCGACGCGTGTGCAGGTAAAAAGCGCCATCTACCTTCTACCTTCTGCTGTAATGCAATTATAACCGCTTTTGCCGTTGCCACACAGTTGAGAGTTTTGCGAGTTAACCAAAAACAAGGCACAGAGTAAAGCGACGCTGCTTGACTAGAAGTTACCCTGCCACCAGCTACACATAGACTATAGTTTAAAACTTGTCAGTGTGTTGTTCAATTGTTGTGGAATATTGTAGGCAACTTAAAAGAGGTAAAAATTTTAAGAGATTAGGAGATAGGAATTTGAAGTTGATGTCTCAAGTATAATAGGGCATGCATTTTGCTTAAACAGAAAAGATAGTTAACCTGGTTAGAGACATAAATTCTATAAACTAACTAAACATCTAAGAAATTAAATAAATTATAAATAAAAATTATTTCTTTTATTAGACAAATTATATTTAAAGAAACTAAAGTAATTACTGCTCAAACAGACATGATAATGAATAAATAAACATTTAATAAATTAAATAATTGATAAATAAAAATTATTTCTTTTGTTAAACAAACTATATTTAAATTATAACAAAAGTAAGAAAATTAAGCACTGTGGCTTAAGAAATAATATAAATTATTAAAGTAATAAAAAGCAAATAAAAATATAGTAAAAGTATAATAAATTCAGACCCCTACATAAAGCTAAAGCTGTGACAGTAATAAGCTATTGAAGTTCACATTACTCCTAGATTAGATGAGAGGTGAAAAGGATCAAACAAAGGTTAGTTGACTCTAACTAAAAACTAAACCTTTTATTAGTTGATTGTTTCAGTTAATCCTAGTCGATTTAGCATTTTACAGCGTCTAATATAAGTATATGGAATTCTATAAAGTTCAATGAAAAATTCCTTTTAGCTACATTGTGAAATTAGGATAATTTTTGGAGCAATTTATCTCCAAATTTTCTCCAACTTTTTTAAATAAATACATTTATCCTCAATTTATAAGAATTAATAGTACATAGCATTTGTCAGAACTTTATTTGTATACTGTTAAATTCAATTCAATTCATACAAACAATTCTTGCATACTGTAAATTGATATGAACACCTGCCAAACAATCTGTAACTACTTAAGTTAACTAGAGCCTAATGCCATTTTCCGATTATGTATTTAATTTCAATTCCAAGAGCCGATTGACTTGGAATAAGTATGCTATTAGTGCCAGTCAATAGGTTAATAGCCTTTAAAAGTAAGCCATGATTTTAGTTGCGTCTTCGACGTAATTACATAAAACTAAACAAGATCTTTCACTACCCTTTGGAAAGGTACAGAACTCTTGAGAAGTGAGTCAACAATTGATTTATAAATAATATGTAAATAAAATTTGATAAATGTTTTAAATAAATTTTAAATAATGTATGAATATTTAAAATGGAAATGAAAATTAAAATGAACATAAGCAGTAACTATGCTATGATTGCTGAGCATACAGTTGTGCCTACTGTAGGTATGCACTACTTCGGTTGGGGCATGCAAACTTCATCAGAAAGTCATTATAGAGAACTCGTAACTGGTTGCAAGTTCTACATAAACAACAAAACATCTGTACTTTACTGTTTTTGTTTGTTTAACTGTTTTCTCTGTTTGTTGTTGTTGCTGTTGTTGTTGTTGTTGTTGTTGTTGTTAGTAGTGCACTTGTGCAGTGTAAATTGCAACGAGTGGGCAGGCCAAGTTGTTGATGGGCAAATAATAGTTGAAACTAACACAGCAGCAGCAACAGCAGCAGCAGCAGCAACACTTTGTCTACGTGCCTCTGCTGTTGGTCTGCGGCTTGGCTTGGCTTGCCAGTTAACTGACGCAACAAACAGCACACACCAACACACCTTGCAGCACACCTGGTCTGGCCCAGGTGTAAGTGTTTGTGCCACCACCATATAAGTTTGTGTGCGTTTTGGTTGTGTAAAAGGCATTGCATACTTGTTGTGGGCGGCACATGTAAATATGCTACCCGGTCAGTGTCTACTAAAAGGTTTCTATACCCAGCAGCCAAGTGCTTGAATGAGAGTGTGATAAGTTTGTGCAAATGTGTGTCCAACGAGCTAAAAGAATTTTAGACCGACTATGTGAAGTATTTGCATAAGATTTGCTACAAAACGGAGATAATGTATAGTTTAATCGAGGTAGTATAATATACAGGGTCCAAATGCTTTAATAGGGTATGCTCAGTTTGTGGAATTGACATAATTACTGAAATAGAAAGTGAAAAGTTATTTATAATTCTGTTTGGACTAGATTCTATAGTAGTCTCGCCATGGATCTCTGACTAAATATCTTTTAAAAAAGATTTTCTACAAAATAGAGATAGTGGTTTAAGGTACTTGGTCTAAATGTTTAAGAAGGGTATGCTAAGTTTGTGATAATTGAGATGTTTAAATAAAAAGTTTTAAATTATTTATAGTTTCATTTTGGACTTGATTTAATAGTTGTCTCGCCATTCAGTTCTCTCTAAATATCTATATATGTTTATACATATGTATATACCCAAAAATATAATTTAAGCGGGTGTGTCAAGTATCTCTAAAAGTCAGTAAGCGGTATCAACAGAGTCTATAAGGTATTTGAAACATATTGTGCTTGCGTTTAAAAGCATTCAGCATTTTCTATAGAAAAAGTATATCCCGCTTCCAAATACTTAAAAAGGGTATGCAAATTTTTCATAATTTATTTATTTATTAATAATAATTTATATAAAATATGAGAATTAAACTAACAGCGTATGAACACACTCTGAAAAGTTCTTGTTGAGTTTGAGTTGCTCAATATTTTTAGAGATTCAATTTACCCGACTGCAGCATCGTTATCGCCACATATTCATTTCGCGTATTGTATTCAAAAATTAAATCCAATATGGCGAATTTAGAAGACGTGTAAACGTGTCGCTAGAAAATGCCACCAAAAAATGCTTCAAATTGGCTGTCAACAACTGTCATCAGCTTACAGCTTACAGGCAGAGATGTCAGTTGTCCTCATCTCTCCTGTCTCCAGTCTCTACTATATCCAATTCTCCAACAACTAACTGCCAACTAGTGTCTCTGCTGTAGTCTGTCTGTCTGTCTGTTTATCTGCTGTCTGCAGTCTTATTGCTGCACTTGTTTGTGCTATCAAATCAGACGACCTGCAATTGCAGCGTCTATTCGCATCTATCAATTGCGTTTACGATTTCTTTTATTTACCACAAGCACTGACAAAATAACTTGCTGCCACACGTTGCAGTGCTGCAGTCACAGTAGTTTTGTTGCAGGTTATCTATGTAGTTGCAAATCTCACTTGGCTTTTGGTTAGCAATTGACTTTGAGTCGTATGTTTAAGGTTTACAATGACCACATAGCAGTCTTACATTTGAATTCAGTTTGTTGTTTTGTTTTATTCATAAAAATTAAACAACTTTCTGTTATTTATACAGATTACAGTTAGATAATTGAAAACTTACAAACGAGTTGAGCATATTGTCTTAGAAGTCAATTAAATATCATAACAGGTTCCCTTTAGTTAACTCAGGCATGCCACCTACTTAGAGGCTTACAACTTCTGCCGCATATGCCTCTACGTCTTAGACCTACTTCTCGCACACACACATTGTCAATCCCTCAATACTAGAGGCTTAAAGCGAAGCCAGATCAAGCATCAGGGGGCAAATGCTAGTGCTTAATATTTTGCAGCTAAGCACCTGGGCCACATAAATCTTATAGGGTTCGCCTGTCAAAAGGCGCATTAAGCTTTCATTAGTCAAATAGACGACGTGGCACAGCACAAGGCATTAGCAGAATGCAGTAGTTGGCACCACGGTGCACAGTGCACAGTGGTGCAATGGCAGCTGTCGCTGCTGCTTGAAGTAAATCACATCAAGCCAAGAAATTAATCACTCAGATTGGAAGCGGGCAAATCCCCTAATGAAAATCAGCAACAATGCCATGTCAGTGAGGAGGATGCAACATCGTACATCGTACATGCTGCATGCTACAAGGTACAAGTTGCTAACACGCCGCTTACTTTGTACCTTTGACAAGTTTATTAAGTTAGTAGCAATGTCTGGATCCAGAGGAAGATGCCAGTAGATGCTTCTCTCTGCAGCGGCTGGCAAATAAAATCAACGCCGCTGACGTTGCTAACATCAGCAGCAGCATTAGCAGCAGCATCATTTCCCCACGGTGCAATTGTATTAGTTGTGTTAAAACAAAAGCCAGCCATGTGGAAGCCAAGACACGAACAGAGACAGCTACAGAGAGAAGGCATCTAGCAGATTACAGCAGAGTGGCAGAGTGGTAACAGGGGTGGGGGAGGGGGCGGTGATGCACCACAACGCCTGCAATTACAACAATGATCCGGCAACATTGTATAACGGTGTCTGGCTAAGTGGAAGATGCAGACAGTAAGCCACTGCCAGCTGCTTGATAAGAATAGTAAAGCATTAAATGCAACACCGTAATAAGTGTACACTATGTGTCACTGATAACACATATGCATACCGGAAACTCTTAATTATAAACGATAAGACTCTTCTATACAATAGCAAGTTATCTAGTTGAATCAAAAGTGCAATTTAGACCGGAAAATAATCATGGTCTCACCTGAAATTCTGGGCCTGAAATTCTCAATTACTCCTGCTACATTATTGTACTGTCGAAATAATTCTGAGCTACAATTAACATTAAATAAAAAAGCAATTATATAAACCCACATATGTAGGTGTATGATTATCTGTTAAGAGAGAAGATTGACTCTCTAAGTATTTCCAGGGATAAGTGTAAGCTTTGTCTGAATGGCTTCTCTAACTTTAGAAAAACATCGACTATGAATTGAATATTAAATTAAATGTATTCTCTGTATCTTTAATCTACAGTTGCCAAGCAGATCAATTGCATGCATATAAGAGCATTTGAATTTATTAAAATTCTGTTATTCAACATTTGCGCACTCGCTTAGGAAAAGTATTTTATCATTATCGCCAAGCAAATCGTCCAACTCCCCCCTCGGCCGACCCTCTCGACTGTTTTCCCAGTCTTCCACATCCCAAAGCTGCATAGCTTCGTGACAAACAACATTTGCAATTGCATTTCAGCTGCTGTTCGCTGACTTTCATCTGGTGGCGCTGTCTTCAGCAAAATTCTACAACAAACATGCACACTCCCTCCCCCACCCGGCTGCTCCCTCTTTTCTATTATGTGCCCTGTGCTCATTGCAACTGCAACTGCGGCAATGACATGCGACAAGTGTTGCACTGACAGTTTGCAACATGAGCGACTTTTGTTGTACTTTCTAGAGCGTGGCACACAATGCATTCGTGTCCCCAGCCAAAGCCATGGAGTTAGCCTCAGCTTCTTCTTTGAGTGGCTGCCACTCAGTGTGTGTGTGTGTATGCGAGTGTGTGTGCCAAGGAATTTATTGTTGAAAATTATCAAGAGGCTAATATATTTGCCGAAAGCAATTTCAAGTTAGTAGCTTTGGGCCAACAGCAGCAAAGCTAGAGGGCGGCAGTCGGGGGAGAGTGACTAGAAGGAGGAGGAGTTACAAGCTACATGAGCAGCAGCAGCAGCAGCAGCGACAGGCAGCAAGTAATGATTGCTGACAAGATTTTTGCAATTCCAAGCAAGAGACATACATACACACACACGCACACACACACACATACAAGCTTACATATTGGTATGCGCTGCTGATACAGGGTGTTGCACTGCATTATGCAAAAGGGTAGCAAGTGGCAACTGCAGAATTAAAATAAAAATTGCCGATAATTCATCCATATTAAAAGGATTATAGGATTCCATTATATAAACCCGTAAATTATATTAGTCGAAATATAATGAGCTCCATATTAGACTGTGCTACAAAAAAAAAAAAAAAGTTAATTTATGGCAATTCAATGATGAATTTTATTTAGCAGCAAAAATATTTACTAATTAACAGCCGAAAATTAAAAATGTATAGATGATGACATTAATTTAATTTGCTTTATTTCTTTAATTCTATTTCTAACTTATTTTTAATTCCTTTTAAAAAGAAATATTTTTCTATTTCTCTATTATTTCGTTAGGTCTTTTAGTTTCTGCAGTCTAATAATTTTTATATAATTTTAATAATTTTTACATATATATAATTTATCAGATGTAATAATAAACCTAAGCGAACTATAACTCATATGGAATTAATAACTTGAGGAATATTTAGTTACTTTATTTTTATGATATTTTACTACATATTATCATAATATAAAATCTACATTGGTGTATAAAAGATCTCCCGTTTGGTTACCTATTTCAAATTTGTTGCATAGTGTAATTAAATCATGTAACCAGCTAAACGCAAAATTTCCATTATTATTTTTTCACGCATATTTCACTCGGAACTCGTTTTACTCCTCCCCTGGCGAAATTAAATGTAAATCGTAAATTAGCGAAAATGAAAACAATGCAATTAGAATGGCCATAATAACTGGCCAAAAATATGTAGAGCTCTCTGACCATACTGTATAACTGAACACCCACCAAATGGCAGTTGTAGATAACAGTAAATGGCAGCAAATTATGCAAAGTTATGTGCATGTAAAACCGAAAATGCGCCTTAAAATATGCAACAATTTATGCGAATCGACGCAGCTGTAAAATGAAACGAGAAAAATGTGGATGGTGGGGGAGGGGAAGAGTGCAGGGGGAAACTGCCAACAGGCAAAAAGGCGAAAAATCATAATTACCAGGGAACAGATCACACTCAGGCTCTCAGTTGTAGCATGCGTGAAGAGATTTAAGGCCCAACAATGGTTTACCCACTGTGGTGTACTTCCACCAACAAGGAGGGAAGAGGGAAGAGAGTGAAACACTGAACATGCAGCTGCATGAGCCCAAAACAATCGAGCGCGTAATCCGCTGGCCGCTTGACGCTGTAAACAAGGATTTGCCACGCTCATTTAACGCTTTTGTCTAGCGGCCATGTTGCCAAACCAGAAATCTCTTTCTCTCGGTACGTCTCTACGCCGACAGCTGCAGGTGTGCCAAAACTCTCTCTGTGCCATGTTACCTCATAAATTTCCAACTGAATGCGCCGTTGCACAGCCTGAAAAATCCAGTATCCATTCGCCAGTTGCCGCTCCATGGGCCGCTGGTTAATAAATTTCTGCAATGGCCATTGCGGCGACTGCGGCAAATGCTCAACGGAAGTTGAGACAGACACACACACACACACGCATACACACAGAACTACATAATCGACTGCGCAGAGATACGCCTAGCAAAAACACCCACACAAAACACTCACACACCCACACAAAAAAAAGACTCATACACGCATAAATATTTGTGCTGCTTTTCAAAAATGCACATACACATACACAAAAAAAAAAGACGAGCGAAAAGTCCAATTCAAAAACTGGCAAAAACTAACAACACAGTGTTGCAAAACGCAACACGCAACGGAAGCGGAAACGTAGCATACAAATATTTGGTTTATACTTATGTATATTTTACACAGATTTTCGGAAATTTTACATTTCACATTTTCTATTTTCCATTAGTTTTTTTCTTTTATTGGCAGCATTGTTTGTGCTACAAAAAGCCAAGCATAATGTTTAAATGTAACAGAGTTACTGGGAAAAACCATACGTATTACATATTCAGTTGAATTTATTTATTTGTTGTGCATAGGAATCTCAACTGTACCTGCTTATATTAGATGTTTTCATTTCAACAGATTTTTTAAAATTTTTTTATGCTAACTGAACTGTGTAACTGCTATAAGCTGTGATTACATTTGCAGCTGAAGGGCTCTTATGGAAATGCATCTACAACATTTTAGGCATAGCGTAACCGTGGATTTATTTTCGCTTAAAATAGCAGATTTTTTCGAATTTACTTTGAAATTTTAATCGATTTAATCGGAGATTTATTATGCTTCAGCAAGAATTCTATTGTTACACTAATGAGCATATATGTTAAGACTTTTGTTATTAGACTTTTACGTATATTAATTATCTAAATTTACATTATATTAATTTAAAATTATTGCTATAAACATATATTATTGAATATTTAACTATACTTTTCAAATGGTTATTAAGTATTAGAATCCTGTTTACAATACTATATTCGCAGTTATTTGATACACATTTAAATTTCATACTTTTGGGATGCTACAAGAATTCAGCTTATATGGAAATCATAAGATATGTTAAATAAAGGCTTTATTTATTTTATTAAATATTTTTGTTTAGCTATAATAGTAGTAATTTTCTTAATTAAAATTTTTATATTTTCTTAAATTTTTGAAAATTTATTTAAGCTGAATGTTTTCTTATTGTTAGCCACTTGTGATTATATTTTATATTTTTGTTGAAATATAAAACATTATTTAATTAATTAAAAACCCATTTTTTTTTTTAAATTTTTGCAAATATATTTAAGCTGAATCGCTTCTTACAGTTAGCCACTTCCGACTCGTACATACATTTTTATTTCCATTCGCTTTCATAGAAATATGAAGTTGGCTTTTTATACGCTTATACGCACTCATACTTACAACTATTTATGACAGCTTAATACGCTTCCAAAAGTTAAGCTCTGGTCATACAAACGCAATTAAAATTATTTATGATTTATAAACGATGGTCCCATTAAGCACATGCTACATTTCCACTACTAGTATGAGTACATATTTTTCATATTTTCATATTCAGCATTTGAATGCGCACATAAATTTCAGAGCATTTCGACATTAAGCCCCGAAGCACTGAACCCAAACAAAAAGCCTATCTACTGGACAGTAAGCTGACCAACCACTATTGCTTACATTATAACGTAGGGTATAGGGTCGTGACGAACTGTTGTCAAGTTTGTCACGTTGCTAAAAAAGTACACCGAGTACTTTGCTATAGAGTATTAAATCTTCGACAAATGAGTAGGATGAAATTGCTGCCAGCTCTGCGAGTTATTGCCACATTGCAGCTAAAGTTCTCAATTGGCTTTAAATATTTTAATTATGTTTTTACAAAAAGAGAAATAAAATGTATTTAAACTGCTTTCATCCGATCAGATCTCAGATCATATATACACTAGTAAGTAGTGCCGCATTTAAACAGAATTTTAAGGAGTATTTAATGTGTTGCATTAAAAGTTTAGTAGGCGTTGTTTGCATAATTTTCGACCAGACTTGCAACTCGAGTGGCATTTACTTTTTATGTGGCAAGTTGCTGGCAAATGGCACAGCAACTATAGTACATACACGTATATATTTATACATCTTTATTTTGTGTCTCTGCCCCTGCAGGTGGTGCATGCCATGGACCGCACGACACGCGTCACCGACTATCGCTTCATCAAGGAGGCTAATGGCGCGCTAACCATCACCAATGTGATGCTCGAGGACGATGGCAAATGGCAGTGCGAGGCGGAGAATACCCGACGCTACACGGAGAATGCTCGACCCGTCAAGCTGGTCGTGCTGGGTGAGTACCAACAACAACAACGACATCCACAGTTGTGGCAAATATAAAAGTTTAGACAAATATTAAAAAGCTCGTTACATTTGCCAAATTAGCTAAGCAGCACGTGCTATAAGCAATGACCCAAGTCGAGTCGCTTTTTCGCTTTATTCCAGTCAACTTTTAGCAGTACAGTAGTACAGTTGTGCTCAAGTTAAGCTAGCTGCAAATGGCAAAAGTCTAGCGGATTTCTTATGCGTGGTGTCTTTGGCAAATGTAGCGTACATAATCCAACTTAAGAGATGGCAAAATATAGTACGAGTTGAAACGGAATAACAGGTGTAAACAGAAATGTTAAACTAAAGTAAAGTTTTGTGGAACTTTTGTTTAGTACAAATTTACAAATAAGAATATCTCATTATTTTACTAGAAAATAGAAATCAGTTTTAACTGAAAGCTATTGAAAAACTAAACTTTTAAGTAATTCTTCTGATTTTGTTAATCAATTGAATACAAGAAGTTATGTAAATACACATTTTGTTATATGATTATTAAATGTTAACTGAAAGCAGTCAACAGAGAATTTTTAAAGTAATAAGTAATATATATAAAATTACCATAAAATTATTTTAAACTCTGTTTTTTTTTGTGTTCTAAAAAATAAAAATAAAAAATTTACTAAATTTTTTCCAGATTTATATACAAGTATAAGTATTTCATTCAGCAGTTCCAATATAAGTTCCAATCAGAGTTGCATATTTACAACGATAGATACAACTGTTCATACGGCATCTTCAGTAATTTTTAAAAAATTAATACACTTTAATTAAAATTATATAAATATGTTAACAGAAAACTTCTTTCTCATATTAAATAGGCAAATTATTATTATATTTACCACCATATTTATCACATGCTTGCTTTATCTATCTATAGATCGTCCGAAGCCACCATATCTGCTGATTGACTCACGCCGCCTGGATGCTGGCAATATATTTGTGCCCGTCAAGGAGAACTCGGAGCTGAACCTGGCCTGTGTGAGCGAGGGTGGCAATCCACGACCCACTCTAACCTGGGAGGTGCTGCTCAGTCCAGGTGTCGATCGTCATGCCCAGAAGGTGTCGGCCGAAGTGTTGGAGCTGGAGGAGATCAAAAGCGAGAAGGTTAGTCTTGGCTATACACATACTACTGCTATATTAGACAAATGGAGTGGCAAGTGGCAAGTGGCAACTGGCGATGGGTTTAACTGACACTTTGACATATTGTATTGTCATTTGAAGGCAAACTATGAGTAACCGCAAGACTCACACAGAGACAGAGTTGATGGAGTGTGTGAGTTGGAAAGATGGTGGACAAACAAGGGGGATACGGACAGCAAACACATTAAGTGTGGATAATGGCGGCTTTTCGGCCAACGGACAATGGGGACTCTAATGGACAATTGGACAAACGGACGGAAGTGCGGTTACGCCGAAATTTGTTTGTCTTGCACTCGAGCATAATGAAAAGCAGACATTCTGGTCAAGCTTTGTATAAACCGGGGAGACCCAGCCAAGCACATGCAGCCACCTGTCAAACACATCGAACTTGACGACTTGAGTGTGTAGTAGTAGTAGTTTGTGTGTGTGTGTATCTGCCTGTGTGTGTTTGTTTGTTTGTCGTAGACCCTAAATGCCACAAATTTGCGTGTTTGGTCTGCACCGCCCTCTCTGCAGTTTCAAACTGGATGATTGATTGAAAACTGTGCCAACAAATTTGCATGCCAAGGCGCACAACTGTAGCCAAAGTACAGGGGTGGCTGATGGCATATCTACTGGCCTTGCCCTTGCCCTTATCCTTGTGCTTGTGCTTATCCTTGTGCCAGTGCTTTAATTTAAATTAATGATGTCGCGCTGATAACAAGCCTCGACTAATTGGCCAGTCTAGCTGCCTTGTCATTATGCCCAATTTGTCCGTGGCTAAGCCTAAAATTTAGCTGGAATTTTGATCATTTACTCCACTCTACTCACATCCACTACCTTTCGCTCCATTCACAGGATAAGAACGGCTATAAAATCAACAGTGGGGCCAAGAGTGAGGCACGTCTACCCGCCGTCTACAGGGCGCACCACAATGCGCGCATTCTCTGTGTCATGGAGCACCCCACACTGAAGATAAGACAGAATGCCTCCTTGCTGCTCGATGTGCAGTGTAAGTTGAAATTTATGTTATACAGAAACTATTTTTATCTCTCGTCTGCAACTTTTATGTTACTTACAATTTTCAACTTCAAAGTTTTTTCCAACACTTTAATACGTAGAGTATAACCAGACTAGAGGTAGAGAAATGGAGAATTAAGAGAGGTTGACACAAGATAAGAAACATTGGAAATAAGGAATTAAGAGAGCTTAAGACAAGATAAGAAATCTTCGGCTACATACTTATGATAATAAGTTGAGAATGAATTCTTGAGGATTTTGTTAGAGTTGTATCAAAAGTAGTAGAAGATTTTATCAAGGTATTTGCGCATTGTGAGTTGAATCCGAATTATCGTGATATATAGTGCATTTCATAATCATAAGACACTTTAGAACTCAGATGTATACGCATTGTTATTGTAAAAAACTTGCGGCTTCACCAGATAAAGTTGGAAGTGTAAAATGTCTTATTATTATGAAACGCACTGTATAAATGTACATATTAATATTATCCTTTTTAAATCCATATTAAAATGTTCATTAAAATACTCACCATGTGAGCAATTAGCCCGACAATTAGTGTGTGAGTCAGAGTCACTCAATTATTTAACTACATTCAACATTTAAATGTGGACAAAAAAAAAGAGGAAAAAGGAAAGTTTTTAATAAAAGCCAAACACGACGAAAATCGCACCGTGTTTAATTAACACACAGTAGAGCAATAGGAAAAGTATGCGGCAAGTAAAAGTGAAAACCAAAAAGCAAATGTTGATTAAAAAGTTAAATTGCCAAAGTTAACACACGCCACAAGGCACGAGGCACGCAGCACCAACCAAAGGGTGCTGCTCATACTATACAGGGTGTCTTGGGGCGGGGGGTTAACACAACTGGGGGCAAAGCCAAACAACGGTGCAGAAATTATTATGCAGGTGCGGAAATAAAAAAGCAAAAGGTGATATTATATAAATGGAAAGTGCAGCAGAAAAAAATATATATATGTACATATATATGTGAAGGGAGTAACTGAAGTGCGGACAGATATCCTGTAAAGTACGGCAAATGAAGACAGACTAACTTTCTTAAATTTATGATTTATGTATTTATTTAAAGTCAACTTAATATAGTTGAAAAGGTAGAAAAATTAATTAAAAATATTAAAATTAAATTAGAAGTAAATGAATAATTTTAGTTTAAATTAAAAGAAGTGAATTATTATTATAAAATTAAAATGAATGCAGGTAAAAATATTTTAAGTTAACAATTAGTGTATGTCTACAAGTTAAGTACACGTCTTTGACAAATTAGACTGTTGTTAGTTAAAATGATTATCAAAGGACTATATGCTACTCATATATCATGCAAATTGTATATACCTCTTTAAGCTAAGGTACAGGTATTTAATAAATAATAGCACAAAGCCAAAGCAACGCTTTGTGAGCATTCTAGATGGCAAAGAAAATGCCATAGAGCACCATAAGCAAATGCCTTTGATAGGTTTTTAATTAACTTGCATAGACGATGCAGAAGATTCCAATTGATTAAACTCCAAATGCATTGATTGACTTGATGGAGCAGCATAAATTAAAAATGCGGCAAAATGTATTTAAGATTGAGCCAAGTTAGTAAGGGAATGCATTGGTAGCCCTGAGAATTGATACTGAACCAATGTTCCAAATGCCAACTGGTAGGCAGATGGAAAATATTTGAATCGTATACTGAAAATCAATGACAGTTACACGACAGCAATTAGAAGGCATCACACTAATTGGTAGCAACAAAGCTGAAATTGGTAGACGAGGCATCGAATGGGATCAGCACGGCACAAAGTGGTTGGTGTAGTTATTTGCTTTATTAATGCCCGTCAAGCCGCATAATGCCCTGACAAATGCCCAGGTAGACCGACCGACTGCTATACGGCTATGAATTTGATGGAAAATATAGAAAAGTCGTGTGGGATTTGAGCTAGAGTAGGAATGCAGATTGACAATGGTATGGAATGTGTGTAAGGGTGTGTGTGAGTGTATATGGTAGGGCTTTTGGCCTGTGGCCAGGCATGAAAATTGCAAAAACCGCAATAACAACAACAACAACAACAAAAGGCAGACAACAATAACAACATGAAGCGAAGCCCATTCGCAACAAAGCACAACTGTGAACAGTTCCTGTTTGCCCATACCTGCTGCCGTTCCCACTTTCCATATCCCATTCTCAATCCCATTCTCATTCCGATTCTCATTCCCTTTTCGTTGTTATTGTTTGTTACGCTTGTATAAATTAAAATGCACACACATGAAAGCACTTGTTCAGACAGTTTGCGATTGTGTTTGTGTTTGTTCTTGTTATTGTGGTGTTTGTGGTGGTTGCCTTTAATTCTACGTTTTTATGCAGACACACACAGTTGACAGGCAAATCAAGGACATCAATTGTACAAAAGTAATTTTTAAATGTTTTCAACAATTTAACAGCGCTTGCAACAAATTAAACTTGTAATATATTTATGTTAATTGAGGTAAGAGAACGGTATTGCTAAAGCCATTTCTTGTGATTTTAATACTAGTGACTGACTAGAACTTTAACTGATTTTATAGTTAGTAGTTAAGTACATATATATCGAGCGGAAAGGAAGCTTTAAAGACTCTTTTCATACAAGATTGATTTGATTCAAAATTTAGTCAATTCTATACATTTTTATTTAATCTATAATTTTTAAATGTTTTTCCGTATTAGTAAATATCCTGCTATACTTAATGCATACTTATTTAATCTATAATTTTTAAAATATTTTGCCGTATTAGTAAATTTCCAATTTTTATATAAAAAGTGCACAGTCATGCTGTTGAGTTGAGAAAAAAGTGTTGCAGCATTTTGTGCTGAACTTCAAATGAAATTACCCCACGGCCGAAAGTATGCTACACTTTTCTGAAGCTCATCAGTATGACTGCAGAATTTATATTAAAATTTTGAATTTTGCAATACCAATAATATGATTGATATATCACCTAAAACCAACTAGAATATGGGTATATTATAAATATAATTCAACTGAGATTTATGTGCTACCTTTTGGACTGATAAGTCAGTCAGAGCATAGAGTTATAGTTTTATTGTACCTAAATGCAACTCAGAGACTAGACGAATTGTGGGAGAAATTGTATTTGAGAAAGATACTATTTGCTAGACTAGACAAGTATCAGAATTTTTGTATCCTTTTGAGCAAAGTATTGATAGACATAGGACAGTACAGTGACTAGACAAGGTCCCGTGCCAGTCTCTGTCCCTGGCTGCTTGGTAAGCCGCATAAAAGGCATAGACAGGCGACAATTCATACATATGTATGACGTCTGACAACAGTCGGCTGTTTGCCAGTTACGCCCTCACAACCACACACACACACATGCACAGTATCTATGCATACCCAGACGACTGAATGTCTATTGAATAGTTTGGCAAACAACCGACAAACAAATTTCATTTGGCCTGCATAATCAAATTGTATTAGTTGCAAAAGTCCACAAATAGATACGGAGAGAGTATAGAAAATGAAGGGGAAATGTTTGAAAAATTGAAAAGATTGATATCATATGCTTCGTTTTTTTTTATTTTCTGTGTGTTGTGTTTAGTTTTTGCTTTTGACCAGCCCCTATGGCTAACACTAATTAAAAACATTTGATTTATGCCTATGAATATGCATTGAATGCAGTGATGCTGGATAGACACATGCGTGTCATGTATTCATATTCATATTAGTTACATTTGCATTTCGAATTTACATTGATATTACATACACATTTACATTCTGTCTGTCGATAGCTTTTTGACATGCATTCAATAGATATTTGATTGGCATTGAAATGTAGTTACATCTAATGGCAGATCAATTTGGTAAAATATGCTGAATGTAGTATGTACTATAAATGAATGAATGAATGATTGAATGAATAAACTCAAATGTGGCTGCAAATTGAAATTTTTGCAAAACATTGAAATGTTTTATATAACATTTTCGATTTATTTTGGTCAGAAGGCAACAGCAGAATTTAAGCTGGGTTAGTAGAAATTTTGGCTCAGATAACTGCTGAGTTTAATATGCGATTGAAATGAAATATTTAGTATGGAGTACTAGAGTATTTAAAGAATACTACTTGAGTTTAAATATGATAAGATTTAGAATGCTAGAGATATACAGTGTGTAGTAATTACTGTCTACCAACATATATGTAAGTCTTGACTTAAACTTATTTCCTTAAAAGCAAAGACTCATTGAAGTATCTGAAAATTAATTCATCAACTTCTACTTCATTCCATTGACTGCCTTGTCGAACACTATCTACATAAATATTTTTTAAATATTTTAAATATTTTATTGAGAATTAAATCATCAACTTCTACTTTATTCCACTGACTCTTCTGTATTTATGATACACAAATATTTTTTACATATTTTAAATATTTTATTTAGCATATTTTATTGAGTATTAATTCATCAACTTCTATTCGATTCCATTGACTCTTCTGTCAAATACTATGTATCTAGAATACATACATTTTTTTCTTTAATTTTAAAACATTTTCTTTAAGCTTTTTTATTCATCAAATTCCCAATGCTAATACCTAATTAAATTAAGCATATTATTAAAAATATTTTACACTTTCTTGAGCATTTCGTACTAAGCTGTATAAATGTTTTTCCTTCAACTATTGCAATACTTTACTACTACTTTATACATTTTATTTTCTACATATTTTGTCAAATGAGCTATGTCATTTGTTTGGATTAAACCAGACCCCTTCAACAAAAGGCGAGTTTTTTTGGTGGTGAAGAGCATCATAAAGTAAACATACATTTGCATTTAGTTTAATTATAAAAGTTTCTTATGCCTTTTATTTTTTTCGTAATTTTTTAATTAAAAAACTATTTGGTTGATGTTGCCACAGTCTGCAGACGAGAAGACAGCAAAATAACTAACCGAAAATCTTTGTGTATCTGTGCATAGTAGTATTATATGCATTCTTATAAACCCTTTTCGTCTGTATCTTGCAGATACACCCTCATTTGCCATCTCGCGTACACCTGGCTTTGGTTATCCACTGCGCGAGGGCATCGAAGTTAGCCTTAAATGCGATGTCGACTCGAATCCACCGAGTACGCCGCGTTGGCAGAAGGACGATGGTGACACGCCGGTAAGTCTTATACTATAGTAGTAAAACTTATGCATACTGAGTGAGATAGGTCGGTCCGTCCATCCATTCCGAAGGAGCAAGTTTTAAATGGATTTTCGTGCAGTTGTCGCGAAAGAAGAAAGTTGTTGGACCAACTATTTGCCTTGCCTTAATTACCAAAAATTGTTTACGCATAAGAGCAAAACTCATTTGTGCCACTCCAGACTCCATCTGAAACTGTCTACATTCGTTTTCTTTTCTCTGTTATTTTCAGGTGCCGCAAACTGGTGATGGTTTCCTTAATTTTACATCCATTAGACGTGAGCATTCCGGCTGGTATAAGTGCACGTCGCGTCATCTCAACTTTCAATACTCCTCGATTGGCTATTACCTCAGTGTGCGCTGTAAGTATCTCAAGTACTTGATATAAATTAACGCTCGTATGCGTGAAATTGCCTTCAAAATGGCGCGTGATAATATTTTCGCCATTAGTTCCTGATGTAATAAAAACCAAAAAACCAAAAAAAGATTGCCAAAAAAATAAAATGTTGAGTAGATTTTACGACACTGACACATGGCGCGAGTCTCAGGCGTCAATGTGACGCTACTTCATGCTGCTCCTTCACAATGTTCACAATGTTGCTCTGAGGGTTGTGTGGATGCCACATCTACTTCTGCTGTTGCACACTTTGAGCCGTTTTGTTACCCTCCATATATGCAAAATGTGGCAAATTTCATTGGCAATGGCAATGGCAATGGCATTGGCATTGGCATTGAGTGGGTGCTGACAGCCAGCGACACTGTCAACCCTCTGTCTGTCATACACTCCCTCACTCCCACTCCACTCCCCCTTTTGCCGTCGAACACTATTTATGCTTACGCGCCATTTTGCTGTCAATATTTTCTTGTTTTGGTGGGGGGCAAAGATTTGCTTCTGTTACACATTTTATGCGCCAAACGCGTGTTAATGCTTGTAAATATTTTTATTGAATTTATGTTGCTGACAGACGCCAATTTCTCCCGCTAAAAGCAGTCAGCCAACAATGTCTTTGCTTTTATTTTATTTGACGCTTCTTTTTTCGCCTTTTTCTCGCTTTTTTGTTAAATGCAAATTATATTCAACTTTGCGTGTGGCCTAAAAAGTCATTTTCAGTCTCATTACGCGGCAAATGAAATTGTGTGCGAGCCTAAAAAACGAATGTACTTTATTGAAATAGACTCAATTTCAATATGCATTAGCTAAAAGGCAACTAAGCGATTGGGGGAAATGTAAAGTACGCAATTTAATATATTAGATAAACAGAAGTAAAGGCAAGCATAATGTAATGACTGTGGTAAATTGTAGCTAAACATTTAATTTACTTGATCAGCTCTAAAATAGAAGCATATGTAGTTGTATAGGGTACTTATTCCAATCAAATAGGTGTATTAGTTTACTTAGCAGCACAGATTAAGACAGTTTGAATTTCCTATAATTCAATAACAGAAAGAAAGATAAAATTAATTAGCTACGCGCATCACTATTTAGAACTACGACATCACACACATATTACTTCCACTTGCATTGCCTGCAGAAGAGAGACTCATCGTACAGCATAAACAAAGTAATTCCCTACACAGTATGTATTGTATGTAGATATGTATGTATGTCAGCGAAATGATCTCCCCCGCTTACTTACGTTCTCTTGTACTCGAAGAAAAAAACAGCGATGGCAGCGTCAGCGCACTGAGATATGTAATAGAGAGCAACACCACACTCTCTCCAGTTCCAACAGCAATGGAGCACACACCTACGCTGACACCGTATGAGTTTGATCTGCCTTAGCTCGCCTGAACAATGAAACACACACATACTTACATACATACGCTCGCACTCTCCCAGCACTTGCTGCAGTTCTGAGAGAGAAGCGCCTGCACTGAATCCGCCAATCGAACTCTCTTAGTAGTTCGCACAAACGCACTCTCTTAGTAGTTTGCGCAGTGGCCACAGTTACTGTGGTATCAGAGTGTAGGAAAATGTGCGCGTTGCTACAAATCTCTATGCAACAGTAAATTCTTTTCTTATTTATTTACTACAATGAAGTTGTAAACTGAAATATATTAAATGTTGCAATACTAGTGAGGTTTCTCTGTGGTTGTTTATTAAATATGCAGCAGATCAGTTTATATGCCGCCCAAAAATAAAGCAGAAAATCTGCTATGCAAAATGTTCAAAAAATTCCCCAAGTAAGCGCTCATCAATCACCAAAAAAAAAGGCAACCAGTGACTGGCAGAATGCCGCCCAAAGCGGAAACAGCAATAACAACAACAACAACATGTAAGGCAAACGGCGACAGCTTTCGCGAAGGCAAAGAAAACACAAAGAAGAACAAAAGAATAAAAGAAAAAAAAATTATTGGTAATAACAACTTGACAAAGTGTTTCTACTTTTTTATGCGAATCCCACATCTACTCTGGCAATGTTAGAGCCATAGCTCAACACCCCCACAAGCTGACCCTAGGGAGAGATTTTTCGTCTATGTTGAAATTTTTATGCCTTGGCTTCAGAGCGAAAGCCAAAGAGAAAAGCAAAGAGAACAGAGAATCCTGACAGGCGGCTGTCGTTGCTCATTATGGGAAAACAAATGCTTTATTAATAAAAATAAAAGCGCCCCGAAGAACGAGGCCAAGAAGTGAAGTCAGAGCCATGTTATGCCACGCCCCCTCCCCCCTGGGGCCAACATATCGGCATTTATCGATGATTGATGTGTCGGGCAGGCTCAGGACACAGTGTTAGTCTCTCCATGATATAGAAGCCCAAAAACTTTTGCTGTTGATTTTGCAGTGAAATCTAATTGTGAGAGACATTCCACGAGGGGAAGTGGGTAAGCATGGGTTAAGGCGGGGTCTATAGCGCGAAACTGGCAACATGTTAAGCACATAAATCAATTTGTAAAACGTTTACGAAAACTGCCAAATGGCAAATCGAACTGTGCAGCAGTCGGCATATAGTACCTTTATATATATAAAGACACACTCACAGATCTACTCCATTTATGACAGCCGTTGTTCTATGTGTGTGTGTGCAGATAAAGTTTAAGGCAATATCTATAAGATTTAGTATGCGAGGATTAGCTGTCATAAACTAGCAAACAGCTGCAGAGCTTTGATAAATGGCGCTTCAAATCGAATCGAGAAAATTGCAAAAAATTTAAACCAGGCACAAAAGTACACAGAGAAAAACTTTAGAGTGAGAATTTGACCTTGCTTTCGTTCGTTCGTTAGACTTGAGTATTTTTTAGAGCCTGTACTTTTATAATATTCAAAAGGGTCTATTAAGTTTGTCCAAATGACATTTGTGTGTAACAGCCTCGATATAGCCCTGTCAGTCCGTCTGTCTGTCTGTATCAACATCTCGATCTCGCAAACTACAAGAGCAAGAGACTTAATTCTTTTCTTGTTAGTTTCGTAAATTTAATAAGCAGGTAAAGTTTATTTCTGATTTTCGATATCTCCTCTCCCTCCCCCGCAAATTTGCAAAAATGTTCTCAGCATGTACAGCCCTTTTTTTGTCAGTGTAGAGCAACGGCAGAGCTTAGACAAGGGAACTGATAAATAGCATTTTGATTTTAAGCAGCGAATAAAAAATCCAATCTGACAAAAAAATAAGAGAAGAAGCAGAGAACCTACACCAAAATCCAAGCAGACGTTTGAATTGCTGACGATATGTTTTCAACCTGAGCTCTCTCTGGTTGGTTGGGAAAACCTTGATTCATTGAGCTGGAAAACGCCGTGCAGGTAGCTAAAGAAAACTTTGTGCTGTCGACAACAGGGACTGACAACAGTCGGACAAGTGGACACACTGCCTGACAAAATGCAATGAAAAAGCAATCAGCGTTCGCCCCAAAAACGAAAAAAAAAAACAAAAATGAAACTAGAGGGACAGGACATGCTTCAGGGATGCCACGGACTAACGGCTAAAGTCAACAGCGCTCATCGATGCTCGACAAAAGTAGGCAATTTGACGTAGTTTCTCAAACTTTTACGTTGGCCACTTTCACGTGATTGATTTGCCGGCTGAGCTGAACAGTGGAACACTGCAATGGTGGGTGGAGAAGGGGGGGAAGGACATCACTGTAGGAATTACGAACGCGCTGAGCTTGTTAAAACGTCGCTAATTTGACACGTACGTCAAGGGAGAGACACAGACACAGAGAGAAGAGAGAAACAAAAAAAGTTCCAATGAATGAGACGCATCTGCGATTGGGCCACATGGATTCAACTGGATGCAGGTACTCCTACTCCCACTCCCACTCCTACTCCTACTCGAATTCTGTGAGTTTTGTTTGCCTGCCTCATTAATGAGTTAAAGTTTGTCGAATTGAGGCTAATTAATGTTGAAGAGGACTCTGGCCTGGACTAGCAACATGTTTGCTCTGTTTTTGGCTATATAAAGTGCAATTAGCCAAAGCTATGGCTTAGCCAAATCGATTTGTTGGTTAATATTTTAGCTGCTTGCTGCTGATGGCTGGCAAATCAAACATGGCGAAATGAGAGAATGTGGAAAATTCTATATTTAGTGCAGATACAATTCGTGTGCACTGAAAACAAAAATGAAAATCTTGAATTAGGATTTTGAGCAATCTTTAAAAGCACTCTAGAAATAACAACAAAAGTTTTGAAAATAAGTTTTTAAGAGGCTATATTTAAGAATGAAAAATGAAACCAAAAATTCTGAAAAAAAGAGATCTTAAGCCTATATTTAAGATTGAAAAACGGTTTTTCGGAACACACGCTCTAAATATATACTCAATTATTGAGTCGTAAATACTTTGCTTCTCTAAGGACTACAAGTCGAAATGTCCAAGTTCTCATACACTCTGTAGTGTTCTCAAAAGAAGGAGTTGACTTAAATATTCACAAATAAGTAGAAAAAGTGGGCGTGCTCAATAAATAACTGTGATATATAGAGGAATAATAAAAAAAATTACCTGTTTCAAGCTTTAAATTTTGAAGTCAAGATTGCAAAGACATTACTCTACTTTATTTTATGACTCAAAATCTTAACTTTTGCTGGTTTTTTTTATCAGTACACTTTTAACTATATACTAACTCAATTTTGATTAGAGATTGCATGCTGTAAGATATTAAAATGTGTCTTAATACGAGAAGACACTAATTTTAGCAGCAGTTGGTTTTTTTAACATCTAGGTGATATTTTATACAGTTATGTTGTGGTTGCTGTTCGTTTTTGTTCACTTTTTTATGTTCTCACTCATAGCCTTATAAAATGCTTAAACAAACTGTTCTTGAGCACCCCGTAGAGACCTCTGTGGTTGCATTTGGGGTGCGAAATCACCTTCTACTGTAGTACTCTCATTCCATCTATTTCTATTTCACACTCCTTATACTATACCCTGACCAACCTCTAAAACTTTAGCCCTCTGTAACTGTAACTTCAATAGTAGCCCTAACCTCAGTCGTGCTTTCTTTTTCCTCTGCTTCCCCCTCAATGCCAGAGACTCTTTGAGACAATAACAAACTACAAACAATGTGCAGCAGTATTCTGAGTAGAAAGTCCCCAATTGCCAAAACACATTTCATCTGCTGAGGCTGCTCCCCCTCCCCCTCTTCCAATGGTCTTTCTCTCAGCGAGCATTACAATAAAATTTAATTTTACACGCTATCGTAAGCATTATCTGGCCCTTCCCCTCTCCAGCACTCCTCCCCTCTGCTGCACTCTTATTTCTTACGCCTCAACTGATGTCTAGGGCTAATCGGCAATGTCCTTGCGCATGTTATACATTATATCCTTTGTCATGCTGGTTATCGCGGTTTAACTTTATCGTTTAGTTTTTCTCGTTTCTTTCACATCTCCACTCTTCTCTTTTTTTTGCGATATGAAGCATTTTTTGTGTGTGGGGAGAGGGGGAGGAGGAGGGTGTATAACCCCCTGGGTTGAGCTACCCTTATAAGTGAATTGGACTTGAATTTCTGTGTTTATCGGCGCACACGATTATTAGTTTTCTGTTTGCTGCTTTTGTTTTTATAGCCGGCGATTACATTTCTGTTATGTGTGGGTCTCTCTGCCTTGAGTAGAGGTCCACAAACGGCTTCTGCCGGGCAGCAAAAAGATTTGCAATAAAATTTTATTTGACTTGTTTTTCTTGCCGTTCTTTTTTTCTCTGCTGTTATGCTTCAAATAAAACGCAAAACTCATTTGGTTCATTTCCCAGGACTTGGCCCTTAAATATATATTAAAAACTCATTGCGGATAATATAAAGGAATTTTTTTTATCGTGTGATATAAGCGTATTGGGAGAGCTTGTGTCGTTGTTATCTCAATTGCTTAATTTAAAGTGCGATATTCAATATGTTTTATTATTTAAAAGAAAAGAAAAGAGAACTTAGAAGGAGACCAGAATCGATCATCAAAGAAATTATAAGTGAATAACAGATTAGATAGATAAAGCATATTTAGTTGGACTTTCTTATAAGTATATATTAGGAAACAAGCGAGTTATTTATCTCCAGAAATATATATGAAATATATGACTCTTCATTACAATGTTATCTACGCAATTGCTCAACCACACACCTAATTGAAAACTCAGAAGAAAACTTGAATCAATCATCAGCGGGATTCTAAATGTATAACAGATTAGATAAAATTTATAGTTGAACTTTCCAAATAATTTATAAAAGTGAATATATTTATAAGCGGTTTATTAAATCCCCAAAATATATACCACTTTCCACACTTTCTCAACCCCAAACCATTTTGGCTTTATCTTATAAAAATTACATTTCATCACTTGCCTTGTCTTTGGTTTCAACTCATTGTTCGTAACTCTTGCCAATTACATATCATAAAACTTGGCTACAAGCCGCAAAGATTCAGATAAATTTCAGCAGCTGAAACAACAGCATCAACTGCAAAAACAAAATTTGAAGTTTGTAAACCATACACAGAAACATAATGAACTTCACGTGATAATCCCCTACGCTGGGAGAGGCCATTTAGCCCAGCTATGATTATACCTGCTTCCGCTGTTTGTTTTTGAAACTTGAAGCTTGCAAGTTAAGCTGATTGTTGGCTTCACTAATATATAGTAGAGTATAGCATAACATAATGTTGCATTTGCATTAACAATTCAACTGAAGTTGCACAAAAATATGCTAAACAAGTTAATAACTGTGCTAGATGGCTTAAAGGATTTATGATGCTCAGTTGTGTGAACATATTGACGTGCCTGATATACTTGGCTGAGTGTAAACTGGCCTGCATTTGGCAGGCCCAAACTCGAACCCCAATCCCAACCCCAACACTCATCAAGGCAAGGCTAACCCAAACCGAATCTGAGTTCAACCAAACGCACTTAACAGTCCTTCAGACTGTCCGGGTTAGCTGGCGGGCAGCACTTGAAACCATCGCCATCGCCATCGCCAACTCCAACATCCTAGCTGATGATGATGCTTTATGATTAATGATTGGTTGGCGAGAATGTAGTGAGACCTGCTGCTATACACACACCCTACACAGACTACACACATATCTAATACTACTCTCCCTTTCACCATTTGCCTTGCTCTCGTTGTATCTGACTGGCATATTGATTCATTCCTCTTGTTTGCATTAGTGTTTGGTGTTTGCTCTTCATATTTGTTGCTGCTACGGATTTATACATATGCCATATGAAAGACATTCTCAAGTCTCACTTTTCCCATTTCCCATTTCCTCATTTTCCAGCTTTCCATCTGTGTCGACATATGGTTGTCACTCGCTGCACATTTGCTTGCTTTTGTTTATTTGTGTTTTCTTTTCACTTTTTGCACATTTCACTTATATGAGTGTGTGTGTGAGAGTGTGTGTGGATACTTATGAGGCACAAGTGCACAGAATTGAGTCACGAGTGTGACATCAAGGGTAGTAGTTGAAAATATATTCTCTAAATATGGCAACATAATCTGCCATTTACCCTAAATGTTGTGCAAAATAGCTGGAGTAATGCAAAAGTTGAGAGAACTATCTGCTGAGTATAAAAACTAGTTCCAAACCATAGAAATTCTTCAATCAGTTGACGAAAATTAAACCAAATAAATGCATGAAATATAAATTCATTCTTGAAGAAAGGGATTGTTTTGAAAAGGTTTCTTTAAAAAGGATATTAATATAATATTATATTAAAAAGATCTTCAACTACTTTTTTTATAAAAACGATATTTAAGCTATCTGCTCTGTATGATAACTAGTTCCAAACCATAGAAATTCTTTTATTAGTTATCGAAAATTAATCCAATAAATTGATGAAACTATATATTCATTCTAGAAGAAGCTGATTATTTTATAGTTTTTTTTTAAAAATAGTAATAATAATATAATAAAATAAGAAGCTCATCAACTACTTTTGTATATAAGACTTACGCCTCCATTTGTAAATGAAATAAAAGCAAGCAGACAATGATTTCATTAGATTGATCTATTCATTTATTCAGTTTAGTTCTTTAATCCACCATCACTTCAGCCAACTCAAAGGCACCTGACTTGAGGCAAATGCGTTTGTCCGTCTTCATCTTTGGCAATTCACAAATAAACATGTTAATAAAATCGCATTGCTCTCGCAATAACTTATAACCAACGATCGGACCATTAACTTGAGAGCGGGTAAAATTGCCATAGAATGACAAGCAGTTGCCATTGAATATACTTGGCATTATGCCAGAGGCCCAGGGTAGATATTTGGCCCTTTCACCAGTGCCTTGCCAGTAGAAGGTGCCATTCTGCCCCAAATCATTGCCCGAGGTCCAGAACTCAAGTGACAGAGGTTGCACTTTTTGTATCCAAGTGTTCAGTTGCTGCAATTGCGATTTATTCTCCAGACTCATCAAATTGGCACCCATCGAACGGCATTTGCGATCCGCCTGGTACCAGTTGAGTAGAGTCTTCACAATCTGCACACACTTGTCACCCACCTGGGACAACTGACGACTGTACCATCATCGCTCTGACTGCTGACATTTGGCAATGCAAACAACGTTAGACATACAATTGTCAAAGCAATTAGGTGTTGTTTACTCCACATTATTACAACCCAAAATATCAATTTGAATAACTGAAAGAAGAATGGGAAATACCTAGCCTTTTTATACCCAAAGTTTATCTCTGCTCAGATAATAAAGTAATGAACCCACGTGTAAATTATCATCAGTAACACCCACTGCAATTGAAGATATCTCTGAATAGGTAATCGATTAAAAAGGATTAACATTTTCACAACATTTTAATCTTTGATAATGTAAGTCCCAGTAATGTACGTGCTTATGATAAGATATAAAATTAATACCATTTAAGCAGCATTCTCTTTGTTTCGTTTGATATAGAATTTCATGTTTTTAAATATCTTTTTCCATCAATCAATATATCATATTACACGTATGAGTACTGTAAACTTTCGAGATACAAAAAGAGCTGATTAGATAAAAATCACCGCACTTTTGATGTCATTTTATTATAATTAAACTTCAGCTTAGTATTTGCCAGAATAATTATACATAAAACCAGTGAATTTATTTATTAATACTAATAAGTAAATAATACATTTATCACTTATTGACTTAAGCAAAAATACAAGTATTTTAAGCTCACCAATAAATATGTTATTGAATTTCAATTTGACTGTTTTACATAAGAATATTTTTCTTTTTCAGTGATTAAACTGATATCAATATGCAGTAATTATTCTGTTTCAAATATTCTTAGAAATACCATATTTTTATTTATTGATTATTATTCAATATTATTATTCAAATATTTTAAGGAATATTATATTTTTATTTATTAATTATTATTCTTATTCTTTACATTTAAATATTCTTAAATATCATATTTTTATTAATTGATTTGCCTGATATTAATATGCAGTATACATACTTCAGTTTCGAATATTCCTTAGAATATAAATATCATTTTCTCACCATCACTCTTCTATTTATTATAGAATACTATACAGTTAACTAAATCTTCTTTGTCTGCAGTTTTGAGTCTTCAATTGAAGCGCTTATCAATTGTCTTTAAACAAGCCGCGGGCTCTGTTCATTGACAAATGTCTGTCACTCGAATTGAGCTACCCAGACAGGCTAAGACAGGCAGCCAGATAAGGCAAACGGAATCTGCTTACAGTCTCCAGTTCCCAGCTTTCCCACTCCTACCGCTTTCAGTTTTAATTTGTCAATTTGAGCTGTGTCGCTTTTGTCTTTAGCAATATAATAAAAAATGTTTTATAACTACGTGATTTCGTCTAAGCCACACGCCTTCCCTCAGTCTGTCCCCCCTCGCTGTCAGCAGTACCAGTAGAGTATTTTTCGCTATTGTCAGCAATAAAATTCGCAAGGGTTGCTGACCGAGTCGACCAGAGGGTTGTTATTTTCAGCTGATTGACATGCGACAACGTCTGCCCAGCACGAAATGAGCTCACAATTAATTGTTACTTTGGCGTCTACTACGAGTAGATGAGAGTCTGTGCCACACCTTCCTTCCAACTCCTCCTTCCAGCAATCTCAGTTGAACTTTAAGGGCTACTACTCACCGTGCTCTAATGTGTGTGTGTGTCTGGGGTCTCTTTTACTGTTTGGGGTTTCATTGCTGACTGTGTGTAATTAGTAGTTTTTCTTAATTGCGTGGTGGTGTCTCAATTTGTTGTAAGGAAAAGCAGAGGCTAATTTTATGATTCTTTTGAGGTGCAACCTCAAATTGTCTTAGACATTCAAAAGAACAAGAAACACACAACCTTTGCTGTGGAGACTCCCTTGTGTCGTGATTTTTTACTTTGCCTTGGCCCAAGCATCCACTTGGCACAACTTATTGTTATGATATCCGGTCTCAAACAAAAGCCGCACGGTGCATACTTTTAGGCGCATGTCAGAGTAAATTGTAATTTATACGTAATATGAACAGCGCCATAAAGTATGTGACACAAAAGGCAGCCTTAAATTTAAAGAGACCACACCACGCCACGTCTTGAGTCTCTGAGTCTCCCTCTCCTAAGCACAAAATATGGGAATATGTCGCATAAATTTGATGTCATCTTTTCCCGGCAACGAAAATTAGAATGAAGCATCGTAATATCTTTGAGGGGGAGAGCTCTCATTTCTTTTTTTGTTCTCACATTACTTGTTCTTATTCTAAAATATATAAGTACTATATTTATGAGCCTACGCTGTATATGTATATTTATATTTATGCACCATCGTACTGTAAGTTGCGTCAATTTTCAATTTTCCAGCTGCCTGCATTCAGCGTTTTACAACACTTTTAGTTGCGGGGCATCAAATCACGCACATCATCAGCACAATAGATCGAAAAGTGCCAACTCATTGTAGGGCTGTAGATTCATTCCCTGGGAATGACTCAGGTGCCACAGTACAGAATGTCAGCATCCTTAGTGTCGCCCACATCCTGTCAAAAGCAACGCAATTTGTATTGCTTACAGCACACGGGAGGGCCACAAGGAGTACAAGGAGTAGTACACTCACTCCCTGCTCCCATTGAAATATTGTCACATTTGACAAGTGCTGACAAGCTTATCATAATTTTTATGCGCCCGCACATGGGACGCCTAAGCGAAAGACTTTAAAAGGCTATAAATATATGCCCATTTAAATGTTGGCAAAATATATAGAGGTGACTTTAATGAGGTTGCAACGAGTGAACTGAACTAACTGAATGAATTGTTGCCTCAAGATGTCTGGTTGATTAGCATTTAACTTAAAACTGAGAATATGTTTATCTTTAATGAGCGATTTAGATCGGATTCTATATCTAACGAGTGGATGACAGTTGATAATGTTGATAAGCGTAAACTGTTAAAGGAAATTTATATAATTGAGAACTTTTAACTTATTTCATATTCAACATGAATTCATTAAACTAGTCTAAAAGTAATGTAATAATCTGACATACATATGTATATGTATATATATAAAGCCAAAAAATCAAGAAGCCAGCGCTATTAAAAGCTCTTGTTATTTTTAGCTGTTGGCCAAAATATCAATAGTAAATAATTTAATAATTTAATTAATATTCAACATGAGCTTCGTATGAATTCCGAATTTTCACAACTCCACTTATTCCTAGACTGATTATAATATACTATATGTACATGTGTTTCCAAATATATTCTAATTTTTATACTTATATTGTATTTTCTACCGATTCATTGAACTGCCTATATAGTATAGTGGTTCATAAAACCACACCCTATAATAAAATAAGACTTCTATTCATTCTATACTCTCTAATTCTAACCACACTTTCTCTTTGCACTTACAGATGATTCCGTGGATGTTACATCAGAGCCGGACGATCAGGATGTGTCTGTGGCTGCTGCCTCACACAATCCCAACAAGGGGCAGCTGGAGGTGCAGCTGGGTGGCGCTGTGACGCTGCAATGTCCGCAAGGTAAACAAATCTAACAGATAGATCAAAGCCATTGCAAATAATTGAATGTCTTGTGAATGAACTCCGAAAAGCAGCCCAGGCCTATCTAATTACATTTTACATTTTGTTCAACTAATTGGAGTAGATGGAGAGGGCATCGCAGTTGGAGTTGGAGGTCTATTCATTAATTAGCACAATTGAAAATTAATTATGCGTGCAATTTACTTTTGCTCACTTTTTAGGCCAGGCTCAAAATGATTGGTAAGGGGGAGGGGGCAGCATAGGGGCCAAGAGGCCATTGAAGAAGAGCTGTAGCTGTGCTGTGCGAATGCTTTGACAAATGAAAGTGCCGTCGCGTTTTTGTTGTTTACGACTCGGAACGCATCAATTAAAGAAATTAGAACTTGTGTGTGTGTGTGTGTGTGCCAGCCGAAGTCAATTAATTAAATTAGAAATGGCGCACAGTTGATTTATGCAATGACTTTAATGTTTTCCATTCCGTACTATCTTCATTTCCATTTCCATTCCGCTTCTCATATCAATTTCATTTTAGGCTCTTTGGGCTGTTGGTCACACTTGGATCCAGTTTCGGCCAGACTGCGTGGCCTTGGCTATGGCAGCTCTCAGCCAACGGGACAATTCTCGCTAAAGGAAGTCATGTATCAGGATGCGGGCACCTACAAGTGTGTGGGCCAACCTCTGGCCAACAAGAAGAAGCTCGAAGTGCTTCAAAGTGTCGTCGTGTCAGTCAAGGGTAAGTCAAAATGTTTGAAAGTCTCGACAGACACACAGACAGACTGAGTTAAATTATTGATGATACACTAGTAGCTGTAAGTAAGACATGGGAACTATAGACTGTGTTGATGGATCATAAGTAAATAAATCTGATTTAAATGTAGGATGAAAATATATGTCGAATTAAAGAAAAACGGGGAAAATGAATCTAATTTGAATGTAGGATAAAATTATATATCGAACTGAAGGGGAAAGAAAGTGTAACATATAAATGATAATAGCTTTTCTTTAAGGTGAATTAAATTTTCCCCTGATTAGAGTACAACTCTTCATAGAGTTCGCCTTCGATAGAAAACTTTTAATTAAAATCTACTTTATATATATAAATGTCAACTATATACTTACTATTTGCATCTACTATTACATATCGAACTATAAAGAAAGAAAGTATAGTATTGCAGTTGGCTATATAAATGTTACATAATTTTCCAATAAGGTGAACTTAATTTCCCCTGACTAGATTACAACCCTTCATAGAGTTCCCCATCAAAAAAAACTTTAAATTAAAATCTACTTTATATTATGCGAAAAGTAAGCAAATGTCAACTATATACTTACTACTATTTGCAGCTAGTGTAAAACATAGTTCGTCTTGGAATTATTCTGTTATTTCAGCATCGGGTATTTGGCACTGTTGGTGTAGCCTACTTTTCGGGCTTTTGGCAGGTGACAGAAGCAAGTTAAAAACATTAAAAACTTTGACAGCAGTTTTCAGCACGTTGCAAAAACAAATGAAAAACTTTTACGTCTCAGCTAAGCTTTGTGTATATTTTTTTTGCCTCTTTGCCTCTGCTTTCTATGCTCCAACGTTGGCTGTCAAAACTTCGACATTTTACTTTGCATTTGATTTTCAAAAGTTGCCAAAAAGACTTTGCACTGAGTCTGGTCTGTCTGTCTCCATCGTTGTAGTATACCCTGTCTGTGTGAGCTCTATCTTGTCGCAGTGACACTTGTCAAATCTTTTGCCAGGGCGTGTGGAAAAACGAACGCATGATTGATGACTCGGCAAAGCCAATTCCAATCAGTTGAAGAAAAATTACGTATACGCCATGTAGTACCGTTCAGCTGTAGCTGCAGCTGACAATGGCAACATTTGGAGGATTCTTGAATAAAAATAATCAGAAAATCATGCGACCGGAAATTAGAGAAAGTACGCCAAGGCTTTGATTTCATATTGTCACTTCTGCTCCTCCTCTCTCCTCCCTTCTGTCCCTACTGATGGTTTCTTTCGTTCTCCTGTTCGAAGTAAAGTATTAAGTTGTCTTCAAGCGAAATCTGAGTGGGCACTGAGACAATAAAACTTGGCAAGTGCTGCTCTTGGTGGGTTAAGCGGTTGCTAGCTGACAGCAGCAGCAATAGCAGTAGCAGTAGCAGCAGCAGTAGCAGTCCGTCCAGCTGTCCGTCTGGCCAAGCTTAGAACCCTCGAGTGCAATACAAACATGTCAGCTCACAGTTGCTCCCAAGCTACGGCCAAAGCAATCAAACAAAAGTCTTTCAAGTGCCAGTAGTGGGTGGCTGGTTGGCGAGTGTGCAACATATGGGCAGACACACACACGCACACACACAGTACACAGAACACTTATAATGCTCTCTCTCCTCTTGCTCATGCAATTTCAAGGTAAGACATTTTGTCATTAAAACTGCGAAATTGAGTGCTGTATAAACAAAATACACAGTAGGGAGCGGGATACGTAGGGAGGTAAAAGGTGGCTGAGGCGTTGCTGCTAACGCTTAACGCAAATAAACAACAACACACAAGGAGAGCGCAGGGTTGGACCCCACGTGAAAATAGTCATATTTATCAAGTGAAGCCAGAAAGGATTGCCCGACAGCCAGAGCCAAAAGTCAAAGAAGACAAGAGCATATGGGAGATGCAGGAAATGGAGAGACAGACAACAGCTAGCAAACAAGCTACATAATACCTGTAAACGCGTTTCCCACACACACACACACTCACACCTACGCACGCACACACAACAGACTCACAATAGATTAAATTTACAACTCATAGAGAGAAGAGCAACGGAGTCGAGGCAGACAAGTTAGAAATTGTATGGGTTAAAACCCGCTAGGGAAAATGGCTTCACTCCTGCAAGTCCATTCTACTACTATTTGTGTTTGCTTCTAAAATTAAACAAAATTCAAAGAAAAGACGAGCAACAACAAAAAATGTAGAAAGATATAAGAAAATAGTACAAAAAATAAACTGCAAACTGTGCAACGTCAAAGACGAGCAAGTTTCTCTCAGTCTACAAAGTTTCCGGTTCTCTTTCATAGTATACTACTATTGCATGAAGCATCAGCATCAACAGCCAGAAGAAGCTCTATAGCAATATCTAAAAGTAGTAACTATTAGGAACACAGTTGAGAGATACCAGTAGTTGAAAGCATACTAACAAAACAACAACAAAAATAGAAAAAGTATCTATAAATTTACTCAACTTATAAACAGTGAATTAACACAAGATTCAAGTCTTCATTGTGGTGGACTTGTAAAGTAGATAGGATGATATAATACTAAACCTGAAGTGTCTTTGTGGCCTGGCAAGTGTCTTGTTATTAGGATCAGCTTGTAATTGGTATATTAGTATGTAGTCTTGGTAGATAAACAAAAGGAAGATGGTAGTACAACTGGTATTAAGTAAAAATGCTATAAATAACCATACCAATTGCTTCAGTAATTGCAAATAACATTGAGCTGTCAGTCTGTCTGTATTTAGGGAGTATTCTCGTCTGCTTGGCATTAAAAGAGATAGATGATATTTTGCCTACACTTACTTTGGTGTTCTCATTTTACAAAGTTATCGTAAATAAAACCAAGGAAAGATAATGGAAATAACATGGAGATTCGTTTGCTTTAAATAAATAAATAATAAATAAATAAGTATTAAATAAATAGGGTAGATAAATAAATAAATAATAGATAAAAAGATAATAAATAAATAAATGTTAAATAAATAAAGTATAAGAAATAAATAAATGTTAAATAAATAGATAATAAATTTAAAAGCAGTTAATAGGTTATTAGGAATTCATCTGAGTTCCTTCAATCTGCCAGTCAAGTACTCAATATCGAGTATCGAATATCCCAAATACCAAAACGTATACAGATCTTAAAAAAAGTCCCCATATCTGGTATATCATAAACAAGTTCAAGCTCTAATAGATCTATACTGAGTCGAATTCGCCTTGTCCTTCACTGAAAGCAATTAATAAATCCAAATCACTTTATAATTTCAAAATTTAACAATTTAACAAATCAAAATCCACAAGCTGTCTACAAATTTCAAGTCTAGCAGAGTGGATTACCACCATTCCTTTAGTTTAACCAAACAACATACTATATATTCTTCATTAAAATGCACTTTAGGGCTAATAAAAAATTCCTTCTGCAAACTGTCGCTGCTGACATAAAGTAACAAGTGGAAAACCAAGTTTTCAACGTTGCTTAAATTCACTGAAAATAAAATGTAAACAAAACACTAACAGAATGGCGACCAAATGGGAGAGTGGGATGCCGAGAAAAAACTACTGGTATAAGCAGCCGAAAAAGTCTACTCAGCACACGGTTAACATATGCAGACTTAGCCTACGCCCACAACCGCACCCCCTTTCCCCTGTCTCCTTGGCACATATTGTCAACAGCGAAACGCCTTCACATAAAAGTCAACGACAAAGCAAAGAAATAAGTGAGGTATGGGTTAAATCCTGCTCGAACAGCTGATACCCTATTATCTGCAGTAACAATTAAAGTAAAAGTGTAGGATTTGTAAATTGCAAACTGTGTAAACTGAGCACTGCCCCTTCAAGGAGCCAGTTATATAAAGGGTATGTAGGCAAAGCCAAAGCGAAGTCGTAGCAAAATTGTGAGAGAAAATTGTTATTTAATTTGTGTGAGTGCTGAACATTTTTGCAGCTGCTGTTGCTCAAGTTTTTGCTCCAACAAACTTTTTGGCTCAGGCACGCGCGCACACACACACACACGTAGCAGAAACTTTAACACAAAGCATAAATTTAGTCGGTAAATATATACACACATATGTGTGTGCGAGTGTGTGTGTGTGTGTGTGTGTATAGGAGACAAATGCACTTTTGCCGCGGAAAACTTTGCCTTTCTCTCAAAATTCATATGCACATTTATATTATTCTTACTTTCCGCTCTCGCTTAACCCGCTGCAGTCTACCCCCCGATCTCCCCCTCCCTTTGCCGCTATCTTCCTCTTCCTTTTTTTTTTAGTCAACTTTACTTTCTCTAAGCAGTCGGCGCGCCTCTACATATATTCAAGTAGTTTGCTGGATTCTGTTGCATAATTTGAGGCGCTTAAACATGGCGCTGACTTCATTTCTCTTTTTAACAAAAAAAAGCAACTTCCGCTTTTATGTAACAGAGTGCGTGTGAGTGTGTGTGTGTCACTTTTCTCTGTCAGTTTTTTTTTGCCCAACTAATTAAGTGCTCTCAGAATATCAGCTACTGCGCGTCGTCATTGAACAGGCAATTCATTTTGGTTTTTTTTTTCCCCGCCAAATTCCGGAACGTAACGAGCTCTGCCTACTTTCGAAGCTTGCGGCTGATTGTCATCTGAAGCAGGTAATCAGTCGCATCGTTTTCTCTTTTTTTCCTCTTCTTCTGCTCTTTTGTTTTTCAAAAGTTTTCCTGACTTGTTAAAGCTTTGCAATTTGACTTTTAATAAGCCATAATTTTGAAGCGCACTTACCAACTGCCAAAGCAACGCATCTGAGTTTTAATGATTATGCTGACAAAAGTACTACACTTAATCCAATAGTAGTGGTGGTAGGAGTAGTGGAAATGCCGGTTGAATTCCCCTTTATTTGCAGTGCATAAATGTGCCTCACCACAACCATTGTTACTATGGGGATAAATTAGCAAGTATACGAGCATTTACTGTAGCACATGTTACATTCTTTGTTATACACACAGTTGGGCATAAAAAGAGAGAGAATTTTGCACCCATTGTTGGCTGGACAAAACAGTTTGTATATGCCAGTCTAACCTCTAGCCAAATGTAATCAGTTCGTATCACACAATATTTGTTTCATTTTTTATGAAATTAATAATTATTTAAATGATGCAGAAAAAGTGAATTGTTTTTAATAAAATTATTATTAATTAAATTTATTCTTGATTATTAATAATAGCATAATACTAAAGCTACTTTTAAGTAGACAAGAACTTTCCTCTTTCAAAAATCCATCTTTGACCGAACTCTTGGTGAATATAAACTTTTAAAAAGTAAAGTTGGTTGCTCTTAAGTAGTATGTTTTTGGATGACAGTAATTTGATTTATGTATCTTAAAGTTAATCATAATAGTTTGAGTAAGCTATTAAACTCTCACCTAAAATGTGTGATAAAGATATCTCTATAAACATACATGCTTAGAAAATTTTAAATTGTAACTACCATAAGCAATAATCTTTTGGAATTCAAATATATATATTGATATGATATTGGTGCAATATTTAGTTTCATTCAAAAAATGGTAGCAACTAGTTTTCATGGCAATAGTTATACATACTTATAGAAGAACGGGCCCACAGATGGTCATGGACAAATTAGCTCAGCTTGGTTTGCTGACCACGATATATGTAAACCTGTGTGCCACACACATACACATAATACATGTACATAATAATCTGTAGTAAACTGTGCGATACCCTGTCATATCTACATAAAAAATGTAAGGCTTTAATAATTTAATTACAAAATTAGTCCATGAAAATATATACATATATCTTGACTGATACCTCAGCTATTTAATTAATTTAAATGAATCATTCCTATAGTATAAGTATATATTTTGAAGAAAATTATCTCTATTTTTTTTCTTTGTTTTTCCCCTCCTATTTAAATTTTCTTCTATATAATTTATACATACAAGTAGCTGGGCAACTGAGAAGTATTAAACCTCGCTGAAGCAGCCATTTTGCTCTCAACCGATTTTTGCGGAGTTTTTATTACCAAGCGGAAGTGCTCAAGTGTGTGTGCTTCTGCAATATAAACCACCATTACTACTACTACACACAGCACACATACATACAGTCAAGGGTCTTGCCAACTCGGCCATTCACTTGCTCCACTCCTGCTTCTTAGCTGATTTCTAATAATATTCCATGCTCTAATTTGAAAAGAACAGGGCAGAGCAGCAGCAGCGGCATCCTCTGTGGCATACTACACAAATATGCGTACATATGAGCATAAATATTGCTTTATGCACACACACACACACACACTCACAGCCACGCCCCCCACATATAGAAAGGGAATGGGCGTTGTTTTTATGCATGCTAATTTGTTATGTGCAATGCCCCTTTTGCCGCATGCCTTTTGATCAGCGTACATATGAGGCTGAAACGTACAGAAGTTCTCCCTCCGCTTTCCACTTGCCGTAAACATTCTCCATTGCCATCTTTCTCTCTTTTTCATTTTCCATGCGTGGTTTTTCATGTTGGCAAAAAATGTTTGCTGTGGAATTTAACGCGTTGCTGGCAAAATATTGCTTTGTTTCTACTCATTAGGCCAAGCTCGGGGCGTGAGAGAGAGCACAAAGCATGTGTGTGTGTGTGTGTATGGGGTATGTGTGCATGTGTGTGTGTATATTCTACTTTGACGTTTTTGCATTTGCTGCTTCATTTAAATGGCAACTTATGAGTTCTGGTTCGGGGCTTTGCAATTTTGGCTGGCAGCAGCTGCGGCGGTTTGCATGTCAACCGTTCACAGCGCTTACCCTTCCCATCCGCTCCGCATCTTACGCCCCAAGCACCCCACACAGTCGCGGATCCTGAGCATTAGATAAACGTTTTCTAAAAGCATCCTCTTTTTTTTGAGGGTTGCTAGCGAAATGAAAATTAAACGCAATAAGTCGCGCTGCAACTTCAAAGCAATGCTTTCATCCACAAAATCCACAAGAAATAAATTGCATAATGAAAACCAGTCAGACCCTGGGGAATTCACAATAAATTCTAGATAGTTGAATAGATTACAACCACTTTTAAATAATATATGCAAAGTAATTTTAAATTTACGCGAATTTAAACAGCGTAAGGAGAGCTCCCCTCAGCTGGTTGAATATACAGGATAGAATAATTGCAACAGCAGTCAAATCGAAATGAAGTTCTGCCTATAAATATTAATCATAATATAATTTTAATAATATGGATACAAACATTAATCATAATACTAAACAAAATTGTACAGGGCAGTTTTCCACTAAGTAATACCTATCATAGTCTACTGACTGTAATTTTCTTTCTTCAACTAACTCTATATACAGCCATTTACTTTATCTAGTATATAGATTTTTACTTGGCTATATACACTTATATAGTATATCTTTCATTATTTATTTATATATATATTCATAGTAAATTTTATCATACTTTAATTTACAATTTTAATTGAAGCGTTATAGTAGTTGCCAAAAAGGATATCATAACTTTGTCTCATTCAACTTGATTCACATACATTCCTATTATAATTTACTCTATCGACGTATGTATATCTGCTTTTCAGTTGAAACTTTTGCCAATTTCCGCTGCACTTCTTTATACATGATATTTATGTTGCATTTTTTGTTTGTTTTTGCTTTTAGTCACTCGCACTAAAAAAGCATAAAGGTTCTTTGAGCTTTTTGCATTTGGGGAATAAACACAACCGGCAGAAATAAGGTGTGGTGACTTCATAGAGCATGTGTAGTATTTTTCTTGAAAAAAAGTCCAAGGCGACCTAGATCTGCTAAGCTATAAACCTATCTTACATTTGTTTTGACTCTAAATATCTCCCCTTTTAAATAATGATATATTTGATCAGAGAACAATTATCGACTCACAATTTTACAGAGACAGTAATTAATATTCGAAAATATTCGTATTTAAATCCATAAAATAAGTAATCCGGGATTTTATATGTCATTTTAAGTTATTTAATATTATTCATATATATTATTATATATTTTATATGTTATTTTAATTAGACTTAATACTATTTATATATATTACTACATTGTAATATTTAATTATTCATTTATTTAAAGTTCTTTATTTATTAATTCGATATTTTTTGCTCGTTAAGTACAACATGTCCTATTGTCGATTGCATTCGACTGTAGCCTTTTTCTCGTCTAGTTTTAAATGGAAAACATAGAAAAATGCTGCTGGAATAATTTGTTCTGCGTACTCCCTGCTGCAGTCCTGAAAGTTTCACTCATTTTTCGCGTGTGTTGTTCTTTGCCACTTGTCGTCAGTATTTGCCGTTTCTTTTGCTTATTAGTCTGTGTGTGCATATGTGTGTGTGCGTGTGTGTGTGTGTGTGTGTTGTCTTGTGCACAAATGCAGTCAAGCATTAATTTTTACGCTTCAATTTTCA
This sequence comes from Liodrosophila aerea, assembly GCA_035045005.1. Taxonomy (NCBI): domain Eukaryota; kingdom Metazoa; phylum Arthropoda; class Insecta; order Diptera; family Drosophilidae; genus Liodrosophila; species Liodrosophila aerea. The sequence continues at coordinate 135,806 of JAWNNL010000289.1, forward strand.
TACAAAACACATGCAGACAGAGCAAGAGAAGAGAGAGCTCTGAGCTCAAGAGAGAAAGGTCCGAGTCGACTGAAATTATACACAGCATCGATACTGCGTCGCGTTGCGTGTGTGTGTGTGTGTGTGTGAGTGTGCGTGTGTATTATAAACGTCGCCAGTCGTTAGCTAAAATATGAACTCAAAACTTGTCAACGAAACAGGCAAATGGCTGCCCCAAAAAATGCCCCATGTAGAAGAAACTTTTCAGACAGTTTCAGAAATGATTTCTTGGCGGATCCAATACAGCAGCCGGCGTCTGTCTTTGTCCGTCTGCCAGTGTGGGCGACTGTCTGCAACTGCAGCGGAAATGAGTTGAAAAAGTTGTGCAAATAGACCGGCAAAGTGAAGATGGCATCGCTGGTCCCCGTCGCCCAAAGCAACATACACACACACCCACTTGAGTCTCTCATCACAGTATGCCACTGCCCATCTCTACAGCTCTGTCTGACCGGATATAAGCAGTAAAACAAGCTGACAGCTCAGAAGAGTCCGTCCGTCTGGCTGCTCTGTCACTGGCTCGCAGCTTTTTCTGCGCGTAAACAAATCCAAACTTAATTCCCAAAGTACTTTAGAGCGCTCTCTCCCACCCCGAAGCAGCAGTAAAGATTTTCCTATTATAATACTGCTTGTATTATATGAATACCCCTAACACATTGAGCTGAAATTGGCACTCAAGCATGCAAATTTTTAGGCACCACAAGACATCATTTTGCCGTGGGCAAATTAAACCGTATACGGAACCCTTTCGGCATTCCACCAATTGCGCCCTGCGGCAGCCACATGCATTGGTTGCGCCAACTGAATAAGCAACAGCAACTACAACAACAACAACAACAGCAATTTATTTATATGCTATATAGTGCAGGCACCCCTCTCCTGCCCCCCTGCCATTGGGCTCAAGTGGATTTACGTGCAATTGCCAAAGCTTTTTGTCCGGTCCTCAACACCCACGGCGGGTGGCCTCAGTGCAGGGGGTAAAGCCAAGCGCATTGATAATGCAATTTGTGGCTTGACAACACTGACGACTATGGCCATGAATGAGCAGGCTGGGTTGGACCCGTCGCAGCATGGGATGTCGAAAATATTGCTTATGATTTATGAAACATACAAATTAGGCAAGAGAACTGCACGTGCTGCAAGATATTTACTTATTTATATATATAGTATTATGTATAAATGACAATACTCTTACAGGACTGGAAATTATGTAGAAAGAAGAAGCGAAATGCAGTCTTAAAGAGATTCAGAGCTCTAACGCACACAGGTATGTATGTACGTATGTATACTTATACTAAGTATGTATAAATATCACTGCATCAAAAAGAAACGAAGTTGAGCAGCAAGAAGATGAAGAGAAATGCAAGTCTTAACATATGCATTTACTTAAAGATATACCTACTAAAGGCTCAATGAATGCAACTGCTAACACATTTTATAAAGATAGGAAGTTGGCGAAGGGGTCTACAGCTTAAATGTAGTCATCCACATAATTTATCAAAAAAATAACATCACAATAGAGAAGCTAAAAAACAACGGAGCCCAAAAGATACTATTTTTGGAAGAATAAGCAAAACACCAGAAGTATGAAAAGACTACAGTCGGATGCTCGGCAACGCGTCACGTTGGCTGATAAAAATCGCAACAAAGCATTCAGAGAGAGTAAATATGTACACTGCTTCCCCTCAGCAACCGACTTAACCACTATATTTTATTCCTATAATAATGTCGCTCGAAAAGATGAATCGAGTATATTAGATAAAACATTATTTATAAATATTAAAATATGGAAATATGTATATTACATAACCTAATCATCCCTTTTAAACAAGCCCTTTATTAATGCCTGTAATGATAAGTGTAACAATCTGAGAACCAACTGTCTGCTTCGTGCTCCATATTGTCTACTTACAGTATTTCATTCTAAAAGTATTTAAGGTAAAACACTTACAAGCTTAACAAGTAAACAATTCAAAGAATCAAACTCATAGCGAAACAATTCTTCTTACAGCAACGTCGCGCTCTCTACCTTACACAGCTCTTCAGATCTACGCATCGACATTCATTCCATACAACAGATAATTTTTTAGAATTTTAGAATCAAACACAACATCATTTAAATTGCGGAATTAGACATTAAAATAGAAAACAAAATAATAGTAAACCATTCGTATGACAACAACAATGGATAAATCTCCAAAATGGTAATACCGTTTCACAGTCATAAATAAGTTGCCCAGAATTTTGGAAATATCTCCAAAAATGCAAACCGTTTAGCAGCCGCTGCTCACCCATAATCGTTACAACAAAGGCCAAACCCCGTTTAATAAGCTGCCCACGTATAAAAAATGCGGAAATTTTGCTCTACGCCTAAGGCTAAACCAATAAAATTCGAATGCATTTTTTAATTGCATTTTACTGCAGTTGAGTGGTTGCTGTTGCTGCTGCTGCTGCTCTTGCTGCTGTTGTTATTCTGACAGCATGCTCAGTAGAGATACAATGTATTAAAAGCGGTTGTCGTCGGTATGCAGAGCGTAAAGTAATTAAACGTCGCCGCCGCAAAGCTAATAAAAATGTCAATGTTAGACTATAAAGACATAGGCCTGACACACACACACACACACACACACAAGCAGCTCAGTGTGTGTGCCTAGCACAGGATCTCACCCACATGACAGCAAATTTTATGAGGTGCCACATAGTGCGTTTAAATTGGCGTAGTTACGCCCACATTGTACATTTTGATGGCGGCAATATAGAGCATTGAACCCCAACATTAACCCCTACTGTGGTCACTTGATGGCCGTTGACTGCAAAAGCCAACTCTTTCAAGCTCACCAACACTTTACCGTATGTTTAGCAGGCGACAATAAAATATAATTTAAGCAATAAATAAATTAAATTTAATGAAAAGAACTACATTAGTTCTTATTACATTAGTAATTTCAAGTGGAAAAACTTATGAGGCGGAGAAAATCAAACAAATGCATTATACTTATGTATTAGAAGATAGCAGGTCACTTGTATTCTTCACAGAGTCCTAAGGAAAGCTATAGTAGATACACCTACAGACTGAGCAGACAGAAAGACATATATACTTCTGATGCTCTATATTAAGCTTATTACACATTTTTATTTGAACATCATTTTATTTATTAGTATTATTATTTATACAAGTAATTTAATTATTAATAATGTATTATTATTTTATATTAAGTATTATTATTTATCATCTGCTGTTACACCTATTTAATACACTGTAATACTTCAATTTTTAACATATAGTAGTTATAACAGCTAACTTAGCTTAGTTATACCCGCAAAAGTTAAGTCCTCAGAACGTCTTACCTCTGTGCACATAGATCTTTTAGATGCAATAGCACAATTAAAGTACAGCAACTGAATAAGTCAAAAGATATGCAAGCTTATAGCCAACATATGTATTGTGTGCTGTCTTATAATATACACATACACACTGAGAAATACACTTAGCAGGTGAAGGGCATTGCATACACTGTATAGCATATTAAATAAATAGGCAAAAGTTTTCTTACATATGACTAAGTGGAAAAATATTAGAGACTGTCTATGCATGCGTGTGTGTGTGTGTGTGTGTGTTTGTACATTCCACAACTGAAATCTTAAAATTTACAAAGCGCAGCAACTGATGAACGAGACAGTATACCCACCCCACCCACAGCCCCTAAGAGCAGCTGTTCCTATTTGCGTTGTCATACAATCAAATGAAACACTAACCGTGAACAGTAGCAGTAGCAGCAGCAGTAGCAGTAACAGTTACTGTTGCTGCAGCATATTTCGGAATGCTGCTCTCTTCCACTTTCAATATCAAATGAGTGGTTGTGGCAAGTTTTTGCCGGCAGCGAGCAGTCAAAGATGGCAACTTGTAGAGACGCAGCATAAAAAAAGACAACTCCGCGCTTAGGGCTGAGCACGTGACACGAATTACACGATGTATAACAGAACTTGAACGAATAGACATATTTGATGACAAATACCAAGTGCATTTTTTCAACTGTTGCCCACTGCAACTTAAGGTCATTCATTTTCTTTATATTTTAAATGAAACTTGTGAGAATTGATGCAATTGCTTCTCATGCTGTAGTTGTCATGCAAGCATATCAACAATTGGATACTTTTCCGTACCACAAACTTTACGGAAAATGTAACTTTGCATGAGGTGGTAACCCTAAACCTGTAGCATGATCTACTCCTGCTACTGACTGCTACTACTACAATTTCTTTAGTATTGAGCACTTGGGGCAGAGTTGCCAAAAATCGATTTTTCACATGTGCCACTTAAAGTTTAGTTTTGCCTCTCTCTGTGTGTGTGTGTGTGTGTGTGTGTGTGTGTGTGTAGTTTACTAATTAGTCGCTTGGCACTGTAAATTTAATAAAATGTTCGCCATTTTACAGTACTTTTTTAACCACACAAAAAGCTAGATATCAAAACTTTTAAATGCAGAATGAAAATTAAATTTTAAATGTTGGTTGTAATATTTGTAATTGTTGCTTTAAATTAATTAGCAGCTTCATATAATTATAAAAAAAAAAATAGTTTTGTGCTAACCATACACAAAACCTAATAAAACATTTGTTAAATAAAATTTATTGAAAATATTATTGATGGAATTAGTTATGTGACTTTAATACAGAAAAGTATGCAAAACTTCAGGAAGTTAGCCTAGTCATACAAGAAACAATCTGAACCACTTTAAGCTTATGAGTTAAAATTGGTTTAGTCAAAAATTGTTGATCCTAAATTCATTAAAAATTATTATTAATTAAAATTAGTTTATGACTTTAATACAGAATAGTACTATAAAACTTCATGAACTTAATCTAGTTTCTAGAGCAATGAGTGGCTTTAAACTATGTAGCCTGCAACTGGCTCCAATACATCTCAGTTGAGAAACTAAACGGACAGCCAAAACAGTTCAGTTGTTAGTTCAAGCTGCCCCAGGGCATTGAATCGGACACATAAAAGTGCAAACTCAGACAAGAAAATAAAGGAAGGCCAACTACAGAATGAAATGAACAAAGCAAAGCATAACAGAGCAAAACAAAACAAAATGGAGCAAACAAAAAATATAACAAACAGTTACAGGTGAGGCAAGTGGGGAAGAACATGCCCCAGGGCGATGAATATGGAACTGGCGAAACGTTTTTAGCAGTTATGAAAAGCTCAAAGGAACAATCATAAAGTGCCATAGAATCTGCTAAATGAGAGTATGATGGCCAAATAAGCAGGTATTACAATCAAAAAATATTCAATTAATAGCTAAAAACACTGGCATTGTTGTTGCACTTGAATTATTAATAAGCATTGTGTGCACTAGCAACATGGAACGTCTCCGGGAAGAAGATGTGCACTGCTTTGGCAAAAGCAATTGCAGCTGCTCTTCCTTCCATTGAGTGTCATAGTCTGCCCCGCATCTTTGGCCAAGTTTTAATTGAATTTATCGCGCTCTGTTTGTCATATCCCGGGTGTTGTAATCAGAGATTACACTGTTGACAAGCAAAGCCAAAAGCGTTACAGTTTATTCATCAGTTTTCACCAGTTTTTGCCACCTTTCGCTCTTTCGCCAGCTGCTTAAAAATTAACGAGCCAACGCTGAAATAGGTTGTTGTTGTGTGGCTTATAATTTTATATAAGTTGTTCACCTGCGACACACTTTTGGCTAATCAAACACGTATTTGTGGCAACTGCTTGGCGAGTACTCATTAACTACGGCAAATTCTCACTTCTTCAAATTCTAATTTCCATCTTCACTTCAATCTCAATGCCTCATAGTTTGTCTGATTCAGTATTACACACTACTAGTTGAGCCAACTGAAACCATACTTTAGCATAGTTGTCGCCTTTAGTAAATGTAAAATTAATATTAATTTATTTCACTAAAAACCTGTTGATCTTTTTTCGGTGAAGGTGTACCTAGTTCAGCTTAGCATAAGATACATTAAAGATCACTGCGTTCAACACTTAAGTAACTTTTCAACAATTTAGCCAAACCTAGAACCTTTTAATATCACAATGAATTCTATTTAATAACTATCCCAATCTATACCTTAACGTAAAACGCCATAAACTCTCCTAAATATCATATTAAATTCCAATTTCTTTTGAAGTGTAAGTCGCTTATAAAATCTTTTTACTACAGCCGAAGGCCATTGTCTTGCTCACAGTGCTCAAGCCTCTTAAATGTAATATTATAAATTTAATTTAATTTATAAATATAAAAATAATAGAAATTGAATAAAATAAGTATAATCAACTTTAAATTGTTTAAAAATATATAAAATATATAAAACAGATAAAACAGAAGATAAAAATAAGCTCAAGTTTTCTGAAAAACTAGTTGCGTATTCCAGTAGTAAATGTGCATATTAATTATTTATTTAAAATATCTTAAAATTAAATTGGATAAGTTCCTTTTTGATTCTCAAAATAAATCCTCCTCCTATTTAAAAAATGTATCTACTAGCTGAAAATATTTCATGATTACATATAATATAGTAGTTTTTCAATCAATTTAAAATTTATTGTTTCCACTTTAATTCTTCATTTTGGAGATCAGGTTAATTCTATTAAAAAAAATACTGAAAATAAAATAACAATAAAATAAGAAATACTTTTAGTATATTAGTATTGTTAAGCTCAACTCTAGTTTCTTGAAAATCGTATTAATAATGATATGCTACAATAACTGTCTGTCCTCGAATTATACCTCAGTTGTTAGTCTGCTTAAAATGATTGGCAGCATAAAAAAAAATAAACATTTTGAGCTCAGAAATCAAGAGCCATTTAAAGAGTCCATGAGCCAAATGACTTCTTCGCATGTGCACACACGCAACGCACATGACTTCCAACAACTGAACAAAAACGTCATACATACTCGATACAAGAAATGGAAAAAAGTACAATAAAATTGGAAAATCACAATTTTCGCACATAGCGTACAATAATCAAAGGGAAAAACAATAACAGGGCAAAAAGTTATGCAACAAGATGGAAAAAATGCGCTTCATACAATGTATTAAAATGGGCATAGCGCAGAGCAAGAAGGAGGAGGAAAGGGGATGTCAACAACTGGCAGACAACAGTTGCATTGCCAACGCGACTGGCAAAAGTAATTGCAACACGCGAATGAATGCGAAAATTCAATTATTTTCGGTCATTATTGTTTTTCGGAGCGACTCTAAAGCGCATTAGTGCGTTTACCAGCACTGGA